>JAWDGP010002114.1:12500-19548 GCA_033675545.1 Elysia crispata | reverse complement strand
CTCTTCTACTTGTCTCTTCCATGACCATTTATTTTTCTTTTCATTGCGTGACCTTATCCACTTAAAATAAATATTTCATTTTCTTTCGTGTGTCTCTGTCAATAGATTACTTTTCTCTCTAACTTCTTTTGTCCTTTTTAAGTTTTTTCCACATTCTCTCTCGCTATCCCTTTCTTCTTTGCCTCTCTTCTCAGACTTTTGATAAATTAACTTTACCTTTTTGTCTCTATCAGTTTATTACTAAATATTTTTTCTTATGTGTCGCTATTTACTTACAGTCTCATCGAGGCAGAATCTATCACGATTTCAGTGCTGAAAAGCAGATATCACGTTCCAGTCAGTCACCAGTTAAATGTTAAATTTCTATCAAATGAAAGATAACAAATAAATAGAAGGGTGCTGCATATTTCATGGATAATGCTCTTTTAAAGTTAAAAAACAAACAAAAATACTTCTCTCTATAAAGGAAGATCATCAACTCCCCATAAGGAGAGAAATGTCATTAGATTGCAGGGGGTGAAGGGTTTCAGCTCTGAACCTCCGCCATATAGACACTCTCAGGATAGCCGGCCCACCGACACCACATCGACGAAGTACCCAAGTCGCCGGTACCTCTGAGCAGGTTGTGCTTCTCACACGACCCACGACAATACTTCCCTGCCAGCATCCAAGCACCACAGTGATGCACAAGTGCGCATCCCGGTGTTTTATGGGAGGAGCCACATCAGACCCAAAGCATAAATGACGACAGGCGCGGGCCGTCATAGTATGTGGACCTTGACCGTTTTACGGGCCTTAACACCGTTAGGGCTTGGAGCCAGTTCCTGGCGAAGTTGCCTTGCCAGGCAAAGTTCAACCGCTCCTGATCCATATTATGTAAACAGTGAGACACTTTTTTGATGCGGTTTACTTTTGTCGCATTTTCTTACAATTTTGTTAAATATCTGTTTGAAAAAGGCAAAACCCCGTTAAAAGTAACTACAACCTGCATTTCTTACCGAATATTTAATAAATAAAATAAAAAAATTTCTATGTAATGATACATAGTGGGATGAATGTTTCAATTTTTTAAAGAAAATCAGTTAAAACCGCGTATGATACGTAACTCTATACCATAACTGATTAATTTGAAATAGCTGCCCTTTGTATCTAGGGATGAGTTTGTTCAGTTTGTCAACACGCCATTGGGTGTGTTTATTTTTTCCTTTACCTTGTGTGTGGTTATGCGACTCTTCCTTTTTCAGGGTTATTTGCCTTCTACGCTCTCTCAATCTTTCTCTCTGTCTTTCTCTCTCTCTCTCTCTCTCTCTCTCTCTCTCTCTCTCTCTCTCTCTCTCTCTCTCTCTCTCTCTCTTTCTCTTTCTCTCATTTTCTCTATCCGTCTACCTATCTCTATAGCTATCTGTCTTTTCCTTGCCTCTATATTTTTGAATTTTTTTTTCTAAATTTTTATTGGATATGTCCATGGCAGTACATTAGTCTTTCTTTCTTTCTAAATTACTATGTGTCGCTAAATCCTTCTTCTATTTCTGATTCCTCATCTTCCACACTATCCCTCCTTCTGACTCCCTCTGTTTCATCTTTTTGGCCCTCTGTCTACCTCCCTTCCTCATGCCTTCTCTCTCTCTCTCTCTCTCTCTCTCTCTCTCTCTCTCTCTCTCTCTCTCTCTCTCTCTCTCTCTCTCTCTCTCTCTTTTTCTTTCTATCTCATTTTGTCTGTATATACTTCACTCTCTCTCTATACCAGAGCGACCTTATTTCTTTGGCTTTTTTCACTTTATTTCCCTTAAAACTTTCTCTGTCTGACTTTTTATCTCTTTCACTCTTCTCTCTCTCTCTCTCTCTCTCTCTCTCTCTCTCTCTCTCTCTCTCTCTCTCTCTCTCTCTTCTGCTCCGACGCTCTTTACTTTTTCTTTTCTTTGCGACTCTTTCTTTTTCCGGGTTATTTCCATTCCACGCCTTCTCTTAATCTCTCTCTCTCTCTCTCTCTCTCTCTCTCTATCTATCTATCTCTCTATCTATCTATGTATCTATCTATCTATCTATCTATCTATCCCCCTCTCTCTTTGTCTGTCTGCCTGTCTCTCTCTCTCTCTCTTTTTCTGTTCATGATTCTGATCTTATTCTAAATATATTTTTCCTTTTGTTACATATTATTTCTATCTTTAATCCTTTAACAAACACTCGTCAATGTACACGCTCAATCTATGCCTATGACTGGTCTTCCATTTTTTAAACCACTGTTCTCTGCTGATGTTTCTGTATACCTGTAGTTTTCTAACCTCTACCGAAATTAGTCATTTTCAACTTTCTTCTCTTTAAATCAATATTTTCCAGGGATCCTTTACCGTTACAACCTTATTGTCACCAGTTTCCTTGCTTTACGTTACCGCTCTAATTGGAAGTCAGTTTTTCTCGCAAAACCTTTTATGGAACCCATCTGTTATTTGGTTTCATTCTTACTTGGGTTATTGGAGGCCTGCATATTGTGTCCCCAGTTTCTCTTGTAACAGCATGTGGGTGCTTCGGTGGGGGATTGGGGGTCCATGGGGGGAGGGGGGGTATCAATGAGCCTAACTAATTAACACTTTTCTGCCTCTTTTCCCGCTACCGTCCCTGGTGACTACAACTGGCCTACATAATACGAAACACTGTGCCTGGACACTCTCACTTCCGATACATTTTTTTTCTTTCTGTCTCTGTCTATTTTACTCTATAATTCACTATTTCTATCTTACCCAGTGTCACAATTTCTGTCTGTTTTTTTTTTTTTGGTTCGTCCTCTTCTGATCTCCCCTTCTCTCTCTCTCTCTCTCTCTCTCTCTCTCTCTCTCTCTCTCTCTCTCTCTCTCTCTCTCTCTCTCTCTCTCTCTCTCTCTCTCTCTCTCTCTCTCTCTCTCTCTCTCTCTCTCTCTCTCTCTCTCTCTCACTCTCTCTCTCTCTTTCTCTCTTTCTCTTCATTTGTTCTACCATCTTTTGAAAATTTTCTTCATGCCTATATCTTTGTCTGTAAAAAGCTTACTCTTTCTTTGTACCCGTCATAATTCCTTTTTTCCCCTCGGGTTATTTCTCTTGCAGGCTCTATCAATGTTTTTATCTTTATCTCTCTCTGTCTCTGTCTCTCTGTCTCTCTGTCTCTCTCTCTTTCTCTCTCTCTCTACCTCTGATCTATGAATTCTGATAATATTATTTTATTTATGCCTCTGTCTAGGTTTGTATCAAGCCCACCCTTTTCTCTATACCTTTGTCACCGTATTTGTTCCTATTTTTTTTTCTTCCCTTCCGAGCTCTCTTTTTGTATGTCTGTCTGTCTATCTGTCTGTCTGTCTGTCTGTCTCTCTCTCACTCTCTCTCTCTCGCTCTCCTTCTTGTGTGCCTCTTCTCTCTCTATTAATTATTTTTTTTTTGTAAACCTTGTGTCTACATCAAAATCAGGATATTAATCCGTGTTCCTTTCTAACCATGTGTGGCTTTTTCTTCAATTTCTTTCTCATCAGCGTTTTAGTAATTCATTGCTTGTCTTATATTTTAGTATGCGTGTGCTGACATGATCGTGTTTCAATCTCTATGATTCTGTGTCTGCTTCTTTTCTTTGCTATACATTGAGTCCTTGAGGTGAGTGTAGTTGAACAAATAAAATAGAAGATTGCATGCCTTTATTCCCCTCCCCATCCATGTTGCTACAACTTGTTTATATAATACGAATCACTTTGCACGAACAGTTTATTAACTTTGTATAAAATCATGATTGAATTCGTTACATTAAATTTGTTTGATAGTTTTTCTAGTTGATTTAAAAGACTCATGTGCATTTATCATCTTAATTTAAAAAAAAAATAATACAATTCACGAAGCAGGCGTGCGATAAAGGTGCATTTTGTATGTTTTTTCTTCTCATAATTTTTATACAGGAGTTGTCGTTCATTTTGCATTTCAATAGTTGCTTTCTTCTTAATGTAAGGCCTACACGTATTTAGTAGAGTTCATGCCCTTACTGAGTGATTAATTCGTGAGGCTATTTCTTTCTATTTTTCCTGGGTCTCCTCCTTCACACTAGCTGTCTCTCTGTAACTCTATCTCTCTTACTCTCTCTTTCTTTGTTTTTTTGTGTGTCTCTCTCCCGCACTCTTAGTTTCTCTATCTCGCAATGTTTTTCTTCACATCTATTTTCTCCTTTTCAATAGAGTTTTCTATCTTTCCGTATCTATCTAAGTCAGTATCAGTATATGTCATTTTATAACTATTCGTGTGTAACTCAGCCTGTCCCTGTCCCTCTCTTTCCCTCACTCACTCTCTCTCTCTCTCTCTCTCTCTCTCTCTCTCTCTCTCTTTCTCTCTCTCTCTGTCTCCCTTTCATTCACTATCTCCCTCGCTCTCTCTCTCTCTCTCTCTCTCTCTCTCTCTCTCTCGCCCTCTCTTTCTCTACATCTTTTCTATAAATATTTGAAAATTTTCTTTATGTCTTTTACTTTATATTTATATATATCATTATCGATAAGATACATTCTTTCTGTCTCTGTCTATTTCAGTCTATCATTCACTGTTTCTTTCATACCCAGTGGGACTATTCCTCTCTGTCTTTTTTAGTTCGTCCACTTCAGATTACTCTCTCTCTCTATCTATCTATCTATCTCTCTCTCTCTCTCTCTCTCTCTCTCTCTCTGTCTCTATCTCTCTCTTCTCTCTCTCTCTCTCTCTCTCTCTCTCTCTCTCTCTCTCTCTCTCTCTCTCTCTCTCTCTCTCTCTCGCCCTCTCTTTCTCTACATCTTTTCTATAAATAGTTGAAAATTTTCTTTATGTCTTTTTTAGTTCGTCCACTTCCGATTACTCTCTCTCTCTATCTATCTATCTATCTATCTCTCTCATTCTCTCTCTCTGTTCTATCTGCATGTCACTTTTTCTTCTATTTCTTCCTGTCTGTCTGTTTGTTTGTCTGTCTCTCTCCCTTTCTCTCTCTCTCTCTCTCTCTCTCACTCTCGCTCTGTCTCTCTTCTATAAAACTTGATTTATTTTGTTAAGCCCCTTTCCATGTTTATATATAACTAACTGAATGTCTATAACTATGTTTTCTTTTTGCCGGTTTTTTCCTTTTCAAATTCTCTCTCACTTGCTTTGTATCTTTCTTTGTTTCTCTCTCTCTCTCTCCCTCTCTCTATATATATCTTCTTATCTTTTTTTTTACTCTCTCTTCTGTAAGTCTCTTCTCTCTTTTCTTAATATTATTTTGTACACCTTGTGTCCGCATCTAAATCAGTCTATTATTCCGTCTTCCATTCTAACTTTATTCATTGCTTGTCTTTTATTTTATTTTCTTATTCGTCGGCCGACATGACTGTGTGCCAATCCCAATGATTCTGTCTCTGCTTTTTCTCTTTGCTATATGGTATATACTTTGGGAAAAAAAATAAGGGTCCATAAAATGGATAAAATGGGTATCAATGAATACTTTTATACCTCTTTTTCACGCCACCATCAAAATGGCTAAACCTGGAGTACATAATCACGCATCACTTTGCACAAATAGTTTAATGTCTTTGAATAAAATTATGTTTGAGATCACTTTCTTTATGCTTCTGTCTATGTCTGTATATAGCTCTCTTTTCTTCTATCTTCTTCTTTTTTTTCTTTCTCTTTTGTCCTCACTGCCTCTGTATTTCTGCATGTCTGTCTCCCCCTCTCTCTCTTTTTCTACTTTGTGCTTCTTCTCTCTCTCTTCCCTCCCTTTCTTTTTTGTCTTTTTGTCTGTCTGTCTGTCTGTCTGTCTGTCTCTATCTCTCTCTCTCTCTCTCTCTCTCTCTCTCTCTCTCTCTCTCTCTCTCTCTCTCTCTCCCTCTCTCCCCCCTCCCTCCCCTGTGTGCGTCTTCTCTCTATTGTGATTTTTTGTGTAAACCTTGTGTGTGCATCAAAATCAGTATGTTGATCCTTGTTTCTCTCTGACTGTGTGTCGCTATTTCTTTTATTTCTTTCTCATAAGAGTTTTGTTAATTCAATGCTCGTCTTATATGTTCTTATATTATGATAGTGTTTCAATCTCTATGATTCTGTGTCTGCTTCTTCTCTTTGCTATGTAGTGAGTTCTTTTGGAGGAGGATAAAAGGAGTAGAGTTGGGGGAAAAGCTAAACTTGGACTAGATAATACGAATCACTTTGCCCGAACAGTTTCATGTCTTTGAATACAATCATGATTGAGATCATTATTTTAAATTCGTCTGATAGTTTTTCTATTTGAGTAAAAAGATCTATGTGTATTCAACAACTTTATCATTAAATAATTAATACATCTTACGACACAGACATACGAAAATGACGCATTTTTTTATGCTTTTTCTTTGAACAAATTTTATGCATGAGTTGTCGTTAATTTTTTTGCAAGGATTAGAAAGAGTTCATGTGCTTGATAAATGATTAACTCGTGTGCTGTTTCTTTTTTCTCTTCCAGGTTTTCAGAGATTCTCTCCTTTATCAGTATCTCTCCCTATTAGCTCGTCCTCATATATCTCTGTAGGTCTCTATGCATGTCTGTCTGTCTTTGTCTGTCTGTCTGTCTGTTTGTCTGTCTGCCGGTCTCTCTCTTTCTCTCTACGCATCTATCTCTCCCTATTACCTCGTCCTAATATATCTCTGTAGGTCTCTATGCATGTCTGTCTGTCTTTGTCTGTCTGTCTGTCTGTTTGTCTGTCTGCCGGTCTCTCTCTTTCTCTCTACGCATCTATCTCTCAATCTTTCAATACTTTTTTTTTTCCTTTCTGTCTCTGTCTATTTCGGTTTATAATTCACTATTTCTATCTTACCCAGTGGGACTAATTCTTTCTGTCTTTTTTGGTTCGTCCTCTTCCGATCTTTCCTTCTCTTTCTCTCTGTCTCTCTCTTTATTTTTGTTTCTCTCTCGCCAACACTCTCTGTCGCTCTGCTTGGTCTTGTCTCGGCTAGGCGATGGGTGCCGCATCGAGGCGCAGGTTCGATCCCTGTTCATTGCATTTGTTGTAATGTTTTCACGTCTTTCGTCTTATTTGTCGGTCTCGAGCTAGATCTAGGTGTGTGGTTGATT
>JAWDGP010002114.1:0-7500 GCA_033675545.1 Elysia crispata | reverse complement strand
CACATTTAGAGAAAGAATCAGCTATACAGTGTCATAGACAGAGGGAAGTGAGGCATGGAAGATACAGAGAGAGAGAGAGAGAGAGAGAGAGAGAGAGAGAGAGAGAGAGAAAGAGAGAGAATGAAAGGTTCAGAACGAGAGAGAGAGAAGAAAAAAAGTGAAACACATTTAGAGAAAGAATCAGCTATACAGTGTCATAGACAGAGGGAAGTGAGGCATGGAAGATACAGAGAGAGAGAGAGAGAGAGAGAGAGAGAGAGAGAGAGAGAGAGAGAGAGAGAGAGAGAGAGAGAAAGTTAAAGGTTCAGAACGAGAGAGAGAGAAGAAAAAAAGTGAAACACATTAAGAGAAAGAATCAGTTATACAGTGTCATAGACAGAGGGAAGTGAGGCATGGAAGATACAGAGAGAGAGAGAGAGAGAGAGAGAGAGAGAGAGAGAGTGAGAGTGAAAGGTTCAGAACGAGAGAGAGAGAAGAAAAAAAGTGAAACACATTAAGAGAAAGAATCAGTTATACAGTGTCATAGACAGAGAGATAAAGATGTAAAAAATATAAAAAAAGAGGGAAGTGAGGCATGGAAGATACAGAGAGAGATAGAGAGAGAGACAGAAGCAAAGAGGGTTGAAGGGAAAAATACAGGGAGAAAGAGAAATAGAGAGACAAAGTTGTTGAATGCCCAACGAGGCTCTTCAGTGTTGGATTTGATAGCAAGGCTACCACTCTGGTTCAAGTGATAGCTTAACTTTTGTTAGGGTTTCGAATACTTTTTTATGAAAGTGTAACAATACTTCCTTTATCTAATCACATATACTAATATAATCGTCGGAGAGTTGTTTTATGTCATAACTACCGGCCAAAACACGGCAAAAGTGCAAGACTGTTTCATACAGATATTTCAATGTTCTTTTTGTCCCACCATTTTTTGTTGATTCATATAGCCAAGTAAAAGAAAAATTAGTACAACATTTCCATTAACTGTACAATATAACTTTAGATTTATTATTCTGTCGCTTGCAAGTTTACCCATTCTGACAAGGAATGACTCCTTCAAGCAAGGAACATCTTAAGTTGATACAAGTCATTTTTTGAACTATTTCCACGAGGTCTCATAAAAAAGTGTCCAGTTTAACTTAAACTGTTTAGCTTTTGATTGCAAAACTACATGAAATACTGACTGAAATTTTGCAATTTCAAATGTAAGATATTCTGACAAGCGTTATCATGTGTTTGGATCCGAATTCACTTCATAAAATTTCCGGCAATCACGTTTGCCATTTTGCTCAGGACTTTGGTCCCAGGTCAATGTGTTTACAGCATATCATTGCAGCAGCAGCAGTAAACTACTCAGCCTTTCACCCACTTTGAAATTTAGATTGAACTAAAGCAAAAGGAAAAATAAGATTCCAATTCTTTAATAACAAAAATAATCCTTGCAACATCTTTACATTAAAAGTTTACAGTACAGTATAAAAGGAAAACAGAGTCTTTAGCATGACTTAATGAATAACATACAACATGAAATGTTTTGAAAGCAAAATAATCAAAGCCATGGCAATATCGGTTAAACTTTAGGATTGATATTTTTTACTACAAGACTGATCATTATTATTAATATCTCACTAACACCTGATCCACATAATGATTGATTTGCTAATTTGATTAAAAGATTGTCCTTTGTGCATCTTTACCGCTGAGATAAACCTTGCAGCTGTAATAAAATTGTGACAAAATAAATAATGAAAAAAATAAAAACTAAACAGAACAACAACAAAAAAATAATTAAACCAGGAACAAATTATTAAACATTGACCTTATCAAAACAAGTAATATATCTCAATAACAACGCAAATGTTCATGGTATTTGACTGTTATTACCCTTCGATAACTTCGTTACCATTCAAATTCCTAGATGGTTAATCTAAATTTTGGTGCACAAATTCACTATCCTTTTTTTTAATAAACAATAAAATAATACAGATTGTGGCATGCTAAAGAAATTTTGTAAGGGGAACCAATTAATAAGGAGCATGTTAATGAAGTCATAGTCTTTTAATCAAATATCTCTCTTTTTCTCTCTCTTGAGATACTGGCACCTGCTAAAATGGCAATTCATTATTACAAATATTAAGGTGAGTTGGGAACAACAAATAAAACCAACATTGATAGAAAAGGAACGATTTCTTTTCTATAATGAAACATTCATGTTTTTTTTTCTATTTGAAAGAATGCAAATCTCAAAAGCAGAAGCAAATCTAATTTCCCTTAACTTTCTACAGAGAAGAGGAAGGGGATTTCTTGTAACAGAAACAAAATATGGAAACAAGGCTTATATGATTCCCATCTTTACATATCACATATATACACACATCAACTCTTATCACAATAAAGGGGAAAAAAGCTAATTATTATACAACACAGAGTTACGGTGTAAAGACAGTGGGATAAAAAGGTAGAAATTTTTTAAAAAGGTGAAATTGATGGATTGACTATCTCCACTCATGCTTTCTTAACCCTTCCGCCCACCACCTCACAAAGATTTTTTAAATCTATTCTTAAATAGTTACGGTGTAAAGAAAAAGGGAAAAAATGTAGAAATATGAAAAAGAATGCGTATATGTTGCATTTATTATCTTCATTCATGCTTTTTTACCCCCTGCTCCTACTACCTCACCCAATTTAGTTAAATCAAATCTTAAATAGTTAATTCTATTTCAAAATGAAACCTCCATCACCAGAAAAAGTCAACTTAATTCAAAGATTAAATTAAAACTAAAGTTTGAATCAAAACAACATGTATCACATCAAAAAAATTTGCTCGATATTGCACATTTCAAAAACAAGGAAAAAATATAGATATTCCAAATGCCTCAATATATTTCATGACCAGGATTAAAATCTGTAGAATAGTGTGAGGAATTTTATTCCTTCATTCTCCATCCCTCAACTTCCATCTGAAAATTTACCATCCTTAGCCCTCTATCTCTGTACTCAATCCTCTCTTCTTCAGCATTATCCTCTATCCGTCTCTCTCCACCCATATCTTTTCTCTACCATCCATCTTTCATTCCTCATCCTCTTTTGTGTCTTTCCCATCCTCGTTTATCTATTTTTGTCTTCATTCAGCACCTTTTAGCCATTCTTTCTTAGTTGGATAAGCTGACCAGGGTCTGGCTGTTCCTGAGATGCCCCTGAGCTTGATGGACCATGGAACTCCACAGCAGTTGTCGAATTGTTTTCCACTTTCATCTCTGGATGTTTAACTGGCGACCCCTATCAGTTAGGGTGGATACTATCAACCACTGAAAGATCCCTGACGTTGTGGACGCTGTGGAAAACTCATCCTCCATCATCAGCAGCGGGTGATGTTGTTACGTTGGTGCTGCGGCCAGTCAAGATAGTCGTGCCTGTGGTGATCAAGTTACATACACGCAAGTTTTCCTCCACCTGCAGCTTGTGATTTGGTTCTCTCACTCGATCTTCTATCTGAAAAAAGATTAACAATTGGACTGTTCTTATGAGCAAATATGAGAGGGGAAAAAATTAGCCCCAGTTTATTATCTGACTTTTCCACAATATCCTTCAGTAGAAAATCAAATGCTTTCAGTTTTGCAACAAATTAGGGTGACAAAGAGAAGCCTTAATGTATAATAATGTATACTTTTATCACTTCTTGAAGCTCTATCAGGTAAAAATTTCAATGCAAATTGAATTGAACATTCTGTTGAGCCCCATGTGTCTTACATAATACAGGAAAAGCAAATCAAGGAATATTTGATAAAAATGTCAATACTTAAAAAAAAGGTTGTGTGGCGAAAATTTGGAATTGATTCAACACAAATTGGTGATCAGGTTTGAATTTGGTGCCTTCTTATGATTTGAGTAAAAGAAAACTAGAAATAATGGCTCTTCCTAGACAATATTGTAAAAAAATAATGAGTCACCGAGAGATTTTAAACAATATTTCCTCAATGAAAATCAATTTTAAAAAAGTATCAGCTTAGTTGGTTTGTGATTTTCTACACAACTGCAGTTTTTTTGTGACTAAGACTGATGACTTCTATATTTTCTCAGCAGTCAAAAACCTAGTGGATTCCAAGAAAGCCCTTTAATTTCTAAGTTATGTTAAATAGAAATAAAAATCGAAAGGACAGAAATTCCTTTTGGTTCCTCACCACAGCATTGTAGATGCTTATGCCAACAAATCAGGAGTCATTGACTTGTTTGAGCCCCACACTTTAGGTCTCATAGGCCAGGAAGATGCCAAAGATTAGCAGGATATCTCTGTAGCCAAACACAACACTTGGACGCAGTGAACCAATCACCGATGAAAGTTGATAACAGAGTCTGGGGTAATAAACACAGATCATGTTGATAGAGCCTGTCCATTAGAAGGTATTGGGATCAGCACAGCACAGATCATGTTGATAGAGCCTGTCCATTAGAAGGTATTGGGATCAGCACAGCACAGATCATGTTGATAGAGTCTGTCCATTAGAAGGTATTGGGATCAGCACAGCACAGATCATGTTGATAGAGCCTGTCCATTAGAAGGTATTGGGATCAGCACAACACAGATCATATGACTTTGTAACTGCAGTAGACAAGGGATTTTTTTCTAAAGTGTTAAGTAAAACTGTTTGAATCAGTATAGTAAATCGTCTATTCAAAAGCAAAGTGTAAAATCAAGCAAGGTCCAAAAAATTGAAATATGCAAATATATCAAGACATACCAGTAAGGTATAAGATCTACATGCTATACATAGACACATAAATATTTTTTTTATAAAATATTATATAAAAAAAAGGAAATTGTTGATATAGATGCAAAGGCAGACAACATTTTCATATGCTTGCACTGTATATACAAATACCAAATCAATTCTCTGCAAAAAAAAGTGACCTGCTGGGCAGTCTGGAGGAGAAAAATATGGGTGGAATAGGAAGGGTTTACCTAGAGAGAAAGAGAGGAGGAGGAAGGAAATGTTCTGCTATATAGCTGAGTCATCTTATATTTAGGATCATCTGAGAGAATTAATGACTCAGAGCTCTGGTGATAATTTATGAAAAGCTGGTTTATGAGAAAAACCCATGCAAGACTAATAGGACACAATAACAAGAGCCTCAATCTCTCATTTTTCAAACGAGATGGATAAACACAATTCCTTTTGTCTTTGCTAAGCAAAAAAAATATTTATCCTAACACAGTATTATGCTCTCAATACTTTTCCTGAACTTTCAGCCTAGCATGCCAACCTACGCGCTTCTATGATATTTGAACTGTCTTCTCTGTCCCTTAGCACGC
The DNA here is from genome assembly GCA_033675545.1 of Elysia crispata. Lineage (NCBI taxonomy): Eukaryota > Metazoa > Mollusca > Gastropoda > Plakobranchidae > Elysia > Elysia crispata. The sequence continues at coordinate 2,198 of JAWDGP010002114.1, read as the reverse complement.
CTAAATTTGTTACTAAAATTCTTGGAAAACTTAAGAGAATGGAAGAATCTTCAATACTGAACTCTGAAATTATATATTTAGAAATTGTCTAACGCCTAAAATCAACCTTCCAAAATCTCATCTCCTCCACTCTACTTACTACCATGCCAACCTCTGTCAATCTTTGCTCCTGGTGCAGTATGGTAGACTGTGATGAAGGGACTGTTACTTGCCTCCTTCCTTCAGCTGATTTACTGTGCATATGTGGCGATAACAGTTGTCCGGGTACCAACCAATAATGAACCACACGTACTTCTTTCCATAAAGTGTCTCCATATATGCCTGGGAAAATCAAATGAGTAAGGATAGAATGATACAATGACGTCCTTGAAAAGTGATCATTCATTTTATTTTTATAACAACTAATAGAAATAGATAGATTGATTGGTTAAGTTCCTACACAAAAAGAAAACTTTTTTTCTGTTTTGCCTAACCAACTGGTTACCTTCAGACAGGGCAGATCAGAGCAAAAAAGGTAAGAACCGTAACTCATCCACTGCAGTAGCACTGCTAAGAGATGCAAGAGGAAACTCCCTACAGATCTCAAAGGAAATGCTCTACAAAAAACTAGATTTACCATTCATAGCAAACTTTTAAAGTACATATAATGCAGTGAGAGTGAAGGCTACTGTGAGAAATTGAAAGGAATTCAAGATACTTCTCAACCTAGCTCATTCAGTTGCCTATTGTGAGGTTCGAGATCCGGTGTGATTAATACAGCACTGAGTTTTAGCTATCATACACTTTTTCACAACTGTCTAAATGGAAGTTTAGTGATGTCTGTGTGTCAGGAAAGAGCACTCCCCCCAAAAAAAGAAATGCACATGCAAGTTGTAAATGGCCATCTGCATTATCTCCATAGCACACTATGAACATCTTGTGACAACTGGAATGACTGGAGGAAAACGCAGCAGGGAAAATAAGGTGAAAAGATGAGGATGTTTTAACAAAGTGGCTCAAAGTCGGACAAGTAACAGCAAAAAAGATAGCTATGGGTTGAGAAAAAGTGAAGATCCAAGCAAAAGAGAATACAAAGACTTTTTTTAAATAGTGGGTGAGAATAGAAAAAGAGAGAGAGAGAGAGAGAGAGAGAGAGAGAGAGAGAGAGAGAGAGAGAGAGAGACAGAGAGAGACAGAGAGAAACAGAGAGAGACAGAGACAGAGACTGAGAGAGAGAGAGAGAGACAAAAAAGCATTGTAGATGGAGATTCTGGTGGGAGGGAAAAACAAAAACGGGTTGGGAATAGTCAGAGTGATTATTTCCTTGAAATAATTTAAAAAAGAAATACATTTAATAATTTAAACCAAAAAAACAGGAAACAAAATTCAATTCCTCAACACTTAGCCCTGTTCTAACTTTAAACAGGGGTAAGTGATTAAAAGTCTACGGTTGGGTAGGTTCTTTCCCTTACTCATGAATTTATTTTTTTTTTCATTTTAAAGTTGACCTTTTATCCAATGAGCATCGGATTCAACGAAGAAATACAGTGAGACCCGAGTATCTCGTTATATGGAAGGTTTACTGTATATGATGAAACGTATCTTAAACATAAAGCAAGCAGTAACATTAAAAAAAATTAATGTAAATTGCAAATCTGGTCTGAGTTTGATGTTTTTCAGTAAAACTACAAAACAAAACAAAAAAAGAGTAAGCAGTTGTCGTCTCCATTGTTGGACCTGAATGACTCTTCCCAGACTGAAAAAATATGTTTTGAATAATTAATAAAGAGTCACTGAGAGCTTTTAAACAAGATTCTTGAAAAAAAAACATTTAAAAAAGTATCAGCTTAGTTTGCTCATGATATTTACACAACTGCAGCTTTCTGTGTCTAACACTGCAGGCTTCTATATTTTATCATCAGCAGCAATCTAGTGTATTCCAAGAAAGCCCTTTATTTTCTAAGTTCCTTAAATACATATAAAAATTGAAGGGACAAATTACTTTTGGTTCCTCACCACAACATTGCAGATGCTCATACCAAGAAATCTGGAATCATTGACCTGTTCAAGCCTCACACTCTAAGTCTCATAGGCCAGGAAGATGCCAAAGATTAGCAGGATACCCTCGTAGCCAAAATACAACAATTGGACACAGTGCACCAATCACAGATGAAAGTTGATAACAGAGTCTGGGGTAATGAACACAGATCATGTTGATA
>JAWDGP010002112.1:10000-16344 GCA_033675545.1 Elysia crispata | reverse complement strand
GAACTGAAGCTGGTTGGTCCTTTTCTTACCTACACTTCACTACGCGAGAAATCCTATTGATACAGAATCCTACGCCAATAAAAACAAAAAAACAAACAAAAAAAACAAAAAAAAACAAACATCAAAAGCAACCTACAGTGAATTTCAAACTGACAAAATCAATTCAACTAGACCACGATTCAACATCACGCAAGGACATATTGTAATAACGTTGATCTGATTTTGTTATCCAAGAAAGGATATAAGAGTAATTTAATATACAAACCTTATTTCATATAGAGATGATAAGGGTTAAAGAGCTATTTTTGTCTTCCCGCGTGAACTTGATTTTCAAGTTTTATTTTTCAATCTGAAAACTGAGAGGTCACGTTAATTTGAAGCAAATCTAATTTAAAAGAAAATAGACCGTGTGTAAATGTGTCTCTCTCATTTCCTCTTAGCTGAAAGTGGTGGCCGAAGCGGCAATGAACAGTTACATTAGCATGAAAGACAAGAGGGGGGACAGGACTTTATGGGGAGGTAGGGAAAACAGAGAGGGTAGAGGGGCAGAAAGAGGAATCGAGGGACTGAAAAAATAAATGAGTTTAATGCGAGAGATAGATAGATAGATAGATAGAGAGAGAGAGAGAGAGAGAGAGAGAGAGAGAGAGAGAGAGAGAGAGAGAGAGAGAGAGAGAGAGAGAGAGAGAGAGAGAGAGAGAGAGAGAGAGAGAGAGAGAGAGAGAAAGAGAGAGAGAGAGAGGGAGAGAGAGAGAGAGAGAGAGAGAGAGAGAGAGAGAGAGAGAGAGAGAGAGAGAGAGAGAGAGAGAGAGAGAGAGAGAGAGAGAGAGAGAGAGAGAGAGAGACGGCTAGCTGCGTGCGGTATATCAATGATGGCAGATAGTACTGGTCTTCTAGAAGCGAAATCACATTATACCACATGGAGACAAAATAAAAACATTGATACTCACGACACGGCGCGGCAAGTAATAAGGATGATATTAGTAAATGTGCTGCTGATTCTGCTGCTGATGATGATAATGAAGATGAGAATATATATGGTAAAGATGATAGTGCTGCATGCTGTATTTCTAATACCGCTGCTGCTGATAGAGATGATGTTGATGATAATGAAGATAATGATATTGATGTTACAGATGATAATGCCAATATAATTATTTTTAATGCTGCTACTACTGCAGCTGCTGCTGATAATGAAGATGATGATATTGCTCGTAAAGATGATAGTGGTGTTTTCTACTACTGCTGCTGCTGCTGCTCACGACGATGAGGATAGTGATCTTGATGATTATGATGATGATGATGATGATGATGATGGTGGTGGTATATTTCTAAAGCTACTGCTGATGCTGATGATGGTGAAGATGTGTGTTGTAATCTTGATGATTATGATGATGGTGGTGGTATGTTTCTAAAGCTACTGCTGATGATGATGGTGGTGGTATGTTTCTAAAGCTACTGCTGATGATGATCATGATGATGGGATGGTATATTTCTAGAGCCGCTGATGTTACTGGTAGACGATGAATTTCATTTTTTTTATTTGTATGCGAAAAATTATCAAGTGAAAAAGACTGCTATGGAAAAGAAATTTCACCACCAACCAAATATAAATGAGAAGAATAATCTATTTAATTCTAAAAACTATTGAACTAATTTATTGACCTAATCAACAGCTTGTTCCCGCTGTGAATGCCTGAGGCATTTTTTGCGTATTTTGCCTTTTAGTATTAATTTAATTATTAAGCTCACTGGCTTTTTGTACTTCTATGCCTCTAAAATGCTAATACTATGTCTGCAAGTTATTTTTGGTAATGAAATTCATTTGTTACATTTTACTTTTCACCCATATTCATGCACTACATGACTGGGTCGTAATACAGTTGAAGTTGAAGTTGAAGTTGCTGCTGCTGCTGATAATGATGATATTGATCGTAAAGATGATAGTGGTGGTATATTTCTAAAGCTGCTACTGGTGATGAAATTGAGCGTGGTTATCTTGATAATGATTATGATGATGATGGTGCTTTTCTACTGCTGATGTTGATGCTGAGTTTTTCCCCGACCTGCAAGCCTCTAATACTACTGAAACAGCCGGAACAAACTGTTTGGTTTAGAGAATGAGTCTTTAACAGCTTGGAAAATCATTGCAATTTCTTGTAGGTCAGCGACAGTGTATACGTCTTGAACTGCTCTGCCAAGGAAAACTTTTTTTTACAGGCAATCAAACTAATAAAGCCCGTGTAGGTGGAGGATTTTTATGTAAGGTGGCCGGCGAGACGTACTCTGATTGTGTTGATTGAGAGCAATGTGGGGCCCAATCAATCCTGGATGTCATATCATTTTTTTTTTAATAAAAAGTTGTATATGCATGTTAACCTCTGTTAAAAGGTTCTTGTAGAAAAGGAAGGTTCTGAGCAACTGATGAATCTAACGGGTTTTTCCACCGCTTGAAAAGTTATATCTGCAAGTCCTGAAATGACACAAGACTTATTCCTATTTAGCAATGTATGGGTGTCTTTAGACTTTAGAGGCGCAAAGCTGGAAAAGTGGTAAACCTCTTGTCTTGAGTTTTATATAGCACGAAATATAGTAAGAGAGTGTGAAGAACAGATAGAAAGATAGATAAATAAACAGAGAGGTTGAGGTGATGATGTAGAGAAGATAGAGTAACAGGCAGAGAGATAAAGATAGACAGAAAAAAGATAGAGAAAGAGATGCAGAGACATAGACAGAAAGGGGAAAAAATCGGACAGCTTGTCGGCATTCTATTAGCTGAAGAAAATGTGTTTACAAACCTCCAAGAAATTTAGGGGGAGTTAACTATAGCTGAAACATACAGTGGAAATTCAGCACATGATAAGCAAAGCTGTCGAACTTTGACCTTTGCTTCTGGGAACCAGACAGCGTTTAAGTTCAGGGGTAAAGGTCAAGTTTGAAATATCCTTAACGCTAAAAGGTTATCGCGCAAATACCACTATTTATAGCCCAAGAATGTCGTATGAGACCAGGTTTATGAAAAATTTAAATCCCATAAATCTCCCTAACCCCCCCCCCCCCCTCTCTCTCTCTCTCTCTCTCTCTCTCTCTTCCTCTCTCCAGGACAGTGCGACCTACCTGTCGACGGCTATGATGCCCAGGATGAGAACCGAGGAGAACTGGGACGTGAAGATGATGAACTGCTCCAGCTTGCAGGCGAGGTCGCTGCCCGTGGACTCCCACACGCCGGTCTCGATGCTCAGGTAGAGCGGCACGGCGAACAGGCACACGGCGCAGTCGTAGACAGACAGGTAGAAGATGAACCAGTCGCACGTCCTCTTGTGGCGGATAACCACATACACCACGGCGATCAGGATGTTCCCGGGCAGCCCGATCAGGAGGGACAGCCACAGGTAGCCCAGGTAGATGGACTGGTGACATACATGGGGGGAGGGGGGGGGAGGTGACGGATCGTGTGGTTAAAGTGTGAGGGCGTGGTTCAAAGCAGGGGCCGAGGATGGAGGCAGGAAAAAGGGTGGTTTAGTGGGTGAGGCGTGGCTCGGTTTCAGGGGCAGACCAAAGTGTCAGACAGGGCGGGAAAGTAGGCGTGGTGGGGTACTAGGAGGGAGGAGTTATACGTGATGTCATAAAATGAATGAACAGGTACTGGAATGGGCGGGCGAGAGAAGGGAGAATTCAGGAAAAGAGAAAATGGTCAAGGGAAAGGGGGAAGGGGAGGGGGGAGGTAGTGGAGGTTTTCTTTGCGAGATAAAAAAGGCAACGATCAGGCTTATTTAACGAGAAATACAGAGAGCAAATAGACAGAGAGGGGGAGAAAGAGAGAGAGAGAGAGAGAGAGAGAGAGAGAGAGAGAGAGACAGAGAGACAGAGACAGAGAGAGAGACAGAGAGAGAGATTAAGACAGACCGAGAGACAGACGTACAGTCAGACAGAGATAAAGAGTGAGACAGATTCATAGACAGAGTAAGAGAGAGGAAAAGAGAGAAAGAGAGAGAGAGGGAGAGAGAGAGGGAGGGAGAGAGAGAGAGAGGGAGAGAGAGAGGGAGGGAGGGAGAGAGAGAGAGAGAGAGAGAGAGAGAGAGAGAGAGAGAGAGAGAGAGAGAGAGAGAGAGAGAGAGAGAGACAGAGATAGAGATACTCTGAATAACTTGTCCTCTTGAACGCGCTTTACTCAAATACTTCGTAATTTGTGGTTTCTTCGCAGTCTCCTAAGTTTCACGTTTATCGTAACACCGAGCCACGGCATTCCGCCAAGTCCAGGTCAGGCAGGTTCCACCAGATGTAGCCCCTACGCCGAATTTTCTCACCTGGGTGCGAATCCAGTGAGAAAGATAATATAATACGGTGTTTTACCTTTCCTCCTGGTAGTCAATCCGGCAGTCGATCAATTGACATATCTAGCACTCCGAGACAAGCACTTTGACATATCTAGCACTCCGAGACAAGCACTTTGACATATCTAGCACTCCGAGACAAGCACTTTGACATATCTAGCACTCCGAGACAAGCACTTTGACATATCTAGCACTCCGAGACAAGCACTTTGACATATCTAGCACTCCGAGACAAGCACTGTGACATATCTAGCACTCCGAGACAAGCACTTTGACATATCTAGCACTCCGAGACAAGCACTTTGACATATCTAGCACTCCGAGACAAGCACTTTGACATATCTAGCACTCCGAGACAAGCACTTTGACATATCTAGCACTCCGAGACAAGCACTTTGACATATCTAGCACTCCGAGACAAGCACTTTCACATATCTAGCACTCCGAGACAAGCACTTTGACATATCTAGCACTCCGAGACAAGCACTTTGACATATCTAGCACTCCGAGACAAGCACTTTGACATATCTAGCACTCCGAGACAAGCACTTTGACATATCTAGCACTCCGAGACAAGCACTTTGACATATCTAGCACTCCGAGACAAGCACTTTGACATATCTAGCACTCCGAGACAAGCACTTTGACATATCTAGCACTCCGAGACAAGCACTTTGACATATCTAGCACTCCGAGACAAGCACTTTGACATATCTAGCACTCCGAGACAAGCACTTTGACATATCTAGCACTCCGAGACAAGCACTTTGACATATCTAGCACTCCGAGACAAGCACTTTGACATATCTAGCACTCCGAGACAAGCACTTTGACATATCTAGCACTCCGAGACAAGCACTTTGACATATCTAGCACTCCGAGACAAGCACTTTCACATATCTAGCACTCCGAGACAAGCACTTTGACATATCTAGCACTCCGAGACAAGCACTTTGACATAAAGCAGATTTGTAACAGATAGCACATTCTTTCGTGGGTCGGGCTGCTTGCTCGTGTGCTCTGAAGCAACCAATAGTATTTAATTGAATTTTTGTTTGTTCTCATTAATGACTTTCAAAGATCAAACAACATTTTGGATGAATAAATTATAGGGAACTTTTAATGCTTCGGCTTTAAGAGTGTATGCTGTGCGTGCCATTTTTGTAAAAACTTTTAACTCAGCTGCTCTTTCTGTCTATCTGACAGTCTGTCTGTCTGTCACTCTCTTTCCCCCTCCTGCACGCACACACACACATTATTCTTATTTATCGACATATTTTCTCCCCACTCAGAGCACATGGTCATATAAAGGGCATTATTTACTTTCTCGGAACTTTGGCCGGTCTTACTGTTGCGCATAATTTGGCTGTGCTCAGTGCACGTCATCAGAATTGTTTGTCTATGTGTGTGTGTGATCACATGACTGCGCTGCTCAGGTGGATCCATACCGACACCACCCCCCCCCCCCCAGGCTCCATACCAACCAGAGGCGACACAGATCGATGCAGGTGAAGCATTCTCTCCCGTCCCGCAGGTTTCGATCGCCCACAGGATGGCTGAGTTGCCTCATCGCTCTATCTCTTGTGGGCTTGATGGTTTGGCTCGCGTTGTAATTATTATTTTGTTTTGGCTCGTTAAATCTTTACAAACTTTTGCCTTTTTTTGACCGCAAATCTTTTTCAGAATGGCGGATAGAATAAACGGTTTCAAAGATCCAGTTTATTCGTATCAGTTGAAATGTCAGCAAGTAACATTTAGAACTGCTGATCAAAGAATTCGTGAACAATCGAATGTGGCAATATAACGGCAACCCGTATCATTAAAGAGGAAACATTGTGCTGTAGTAATTGATATTTCCGATTTTTCTATGTATTTAATGATTGATGTGAAAGTATGGCGCATATTAATACATTTTTCAGATACTAAACCCAGAATAAAATAGCTTTTTATGGTTTTCTTGCGAATCGCATATATTACCATACTGATTAAGATGAGAATACTGTCAACACC
>JAWDGP010002112.1:0-5000 GCA_033675545.1 Elysia crispata | reverse complement strand
AAGAATCAATTTAGAACAAGCCTTAAAATTTTCAGGAACCACTGGTGACAAAATTATACACATATGAACCGCAAAACTTAATGTCCTTGTGATTCTGTCAAACAACGATATAGCGATTTGAAGTTGAAATGTAAGAACATCTGCCTCCTTCAAAAATTACTAATACTATAACACGAGAGAAAAAGAAATGAAGAAAAAAAAAGGAAAGAAACTTCCTACCATGTTTAAGACGTATAGGCGTAGTGAAAAGGGTACTAAATACTAGATATGCTATTTACTAGCGACAAGAAAACGAGACGTTTATGGAGTAAGGCAGTAGACTGCAGAGAAAAAGAACTAGATGCTAAGTAAGCCATTATTTGGCCATGAGAAATTAAGAGACTGCTTTGTGAAGAAAGGCAGTGGCGACGAGAAGGAAAACAAAATTGGTTTATAAAGCTAAAATTGAAAAGGAGCATCAGACGGGAGAAAGAAAAGAAAACCATAAAACACCGGTATAGACTCGTGCTTTATTGCGCCATCCGGAGATTGGTTGCTGTGATCAAACTTCCAAATTACCCTTGTCCTTTAACGTCCCTGGTGTAGTTTATCAACCATTACCGTGACCTTTAATTTTGGACAAAACCAGTTTATTCCTACATAGCAAAGCCAGTTTATTCTTACATAGCGGCCGACAACCATGGGTGGGGACAAGGGTTGGGGGGGACCAGGCATGGGACGCGGGCGGAGTGAGGTGTGCAGGGATGAGGACAAGGGATGGGAACAACGTACTGGACAAAAAAAAAAGGGGGGGGGGGTGAGGTGTGTATGTGACAAGGGTAGGGAACCACGTACTGCAAAACGGGGTAGGGGGAGTGAGGTATGCAGGGATGAGGACAAGGGATGGGAAACACGTACTGGGAAAAAAAAAGGGGGGGGGGGGGGTGAGGTGTGCAGGGATGAGAACCACAGGGGTGATAAGCTCAATCGGCAGCGTGGTGACCTTTGGCCCCCCAGAGCCCAAAGAGCCCTTGGGTATACAGTATAGTGTGGACTACTGGGAACCCCACTGGGAACCCCACAGGGCAGCGGTATAAACCATCTGATAAGATGGACACGAGGGACGAGGAATCGAAGACCTGATCAGCGCTACTATCTCACATTGTTCTTAATCGTTACGGTCAGTGGGTTAATTCTGTCGCGAAACGTTACTGCCATCTGGGCGAGCTATGACGGGAGCAGGTTTGTATAGATTTTGGGGGGAGAGGAGGAAAATATGGGGCGACCGGATTGGTATGGCTATGGAGGGAATGAAAGAGTGTGAGGAATGGGTAAGAGAGAAGAATGAAGGAGAGAGAGAGAGAGAGAGAGAGAGAGAGAGAGAGAGAGAGAGAGAGAGAGAGAGAGAGAGAGAGAGAGAGAGCGAGAGAGAGAGAAACAGACAAAGAGAAAGGAAAAGAAGAGAGTGTTAGGTAAAAAGAGAGCTAGAAAGATGGGTGAACAAAAAGGAGAGAGACTGAGAGAGAGAGAGAGAGAGAGAGAGAGAGAGAGAGAGAGAGAGAGAGAGAGAGAGAGAGAGAGAGAGAGAGAGTGAGAGAGAGAGAGAGAGAGAGAGTGAGAGAGAGAGATAGAGTGATAGAGTGAGAGAGAGAGAGAGTGAGAGAGAGAGAGAGAGAGAGAGAGGGGAAAGAGGGAGGGAGGAAGAGAGAGAGAGAGTGAGAGAGACTGAGAGAGAGAGAGAGAGAGAGAGGGGAAAGAGGGAGGGAGGAAGAGAGAGAGAGGGAGAAAGAGAGAGGGAGAGAGAGAGAGAGAGAGAGAGAGTGAGAGAGACTGAGAGAGAGAGAGATAGAGAGAGAGAGAGAGAGGGGAAAGAGGGAGGGAGGAAGAGAGAGAGAGGGAGAAAGAGAGAGGGAGAGAGAGAGAGAGAGAGAGAGAGAGAGAGAGAGAGAGAGAGAGAGAGAGAGAGAAAGAGAGATAAAAAGAGAGACAGACAGACAGACAGAGAGAAAGAGAGAGAGAGAGAGAGAGAGAGAGAGAGAGAGAGAGAGAGAGAGAGAGAGAGAGAGAGAGAGAGACAGACAGACAGACAGACAGTCAGACAGACAGAGAAAGAGAAAGAGAGACAGACAACAAAGTTTAATAAGCATAAAGATAAAGACTGTGCTCAAAGAAAAAGGAACAAAACCCAGACAGAGTGACGAGTGGATTGGTTGAAAGTGGATCTCCATCAGAATAGAATAGAACGTTCATATTTAGTCAGACCAAACTGCTGGCCCTCGGCAAACCGTCTTATAGAGAGCACAAAGGGCAGCAACCCTTTCCCTTTGGCCTTTGAGAAATCTTCTCAGACTGGTCATCCAATTTCCTGCCCGTGCCAGAATTACCATTTCCTATCTGTAGAGAGCAGTGGGAGACACCAAATACCAAATCTCAGATGAAATTTCGTCACCATATTGTACGGAAACCAGCTTTGAAGCACGCTCTGTCCGCCTCGAGCCGAGCCTAAACAAGTTTTCTCTTTTCCTGTTGAGGAAAGTCACGATCCTACCTGTTTATTATAATTTATTATTTGTACTACGCTATTTTAATAATTTTTAAGAGTAAAATTTTGAACGTTAAATATATATTGTTTATTTTTTTGTCATATATCACATTCCTGGCCACTTGCAGATAACAGCAGCTGAACGTTGTACTGAGATGGTCAGGTCAAAGCTAGTGACCATAAGTTGGAGGTTCGTGATGTGGGGCTAATTTCAGTATGCGCACATACGCGGGGAGGTTTGTGTGGTGGCTTGCGGACACTCGAACGGTACTCTTCAAGAAAAGGATAATTCTTTAAAAAAGGTGGGGGAGGGATGGTATGGTGCGCGGGGGGCGGGGGGGAGGGGGGGGTGTAATCAGTATTCGAGACATTTCCCAAATACATCTTGAGAGACTGGATACACGTGTGGCAATTGTCTGAGCGATCAGAATAAAATACCGCAAAAAAAAAATATTACATACCGCTGAAGCTTTGGATCTCTAAGACAGCTAGAATTATACAGGTTATTGACAAATTAATGGATAGAATGGATAGAAAGATAAAAGAGACCGATGGAACTATCAACCAATAGAAGGATAAAAAGACTGATGGAAAGATCAATCAATTGATCTCTCCACAAAAGATAAAGGACGCTAAACTTTTGGCAGATCCTAAAAGTCAGTGGACAGATAGAAGCATGAAATAATGTCTACCTAGATAGATGGATACATTGTTATGGAAACTTAAAGAATCTAAAACCGAATACCACTTATCATGGGCTGTTATCGAAAGAGCGCAGCCATATCTCGGCGAAAGCTAAATAGACAAATGCATGGATGCAACCTTTGCATAAAGTGTGAAAGATACTTCATTCTATGATACACAAAACCAAGCCTCAACAAAAGAAGGAAATGTAGTCATAGATGCCCCCACCGGAAGAAACATTTACTACAAAACTATCAGTGGCCCGGAAACGGTAAGCCAACAACAACACAGGGTCGGAACGGCAAGCGCAAACGAACACGCCTTAAGCCTGAAGAGAGCGGAGTGACAGGCGACAAAGTGCTTCGTCCTACCGCTTGAAACACCAGTGTAGTATGTTTGGAAATAGATGGATAAGTAGAATCTCCTATATTTATATATACGTACGTATATATATATATATATATATATATATGTATGTATGTATGTATGTATGGTATGTATGTGTACGTATGTATGTATGTATGTATATATGTATGCATGCACGTATGCACGTATGTATGTATGTATGTATGTATGTATGTAATTATGTAATTATGTATGTATGTATGTATGTATGTATGTATATATGTATATATATATATATATTGTCTGCTTGTCATTGACTTCTTCTTATTTTGTAATGTGTCACAAGTTTGCTATATGAAAGTACTGCCCAAGCGTGTATAACAAAGTCTCTTTCAATCAAATAGAAGTTAATCTAGCTTTCTATAAGTAACTGTTTATCTGTCTAGGGAGAGAGAAAGAGAGAGAGAGAGAGAGAGAGAGAGAGAGAGAGAGAGAGAGAGAGAGAGAGACAGAGAGAGACAGAGAGAGACAGAGACAGAGAGAGAGACAGAGAGAGACAGAGAGAGAGAGACACACACACACAGAGAGAGAGAGAGAGAGAGAGAGAGAGAGAGAGAGAGAGAGAGAGAGAGAGAGAGAGAGAGAGAGAGAGAGAGAGAGAGAGAGAGAGAGAGAGAATTACACAGAATGATGGATTAAAATAAAGATAGTTGGTGAGACAGATACAAAAAGTAAGGATATAAATAATCAAATAGATAGACAAATATTTAGAGAAAATAGGTAAAAAGATATACAGACAGATAAACAGTTAATGATAAAAAAGGTTCATTAACTTCTATTTGATCGAAAGAGGCCTTGTTAAACACGTTTGGGTAGTACTTTCATATACATTAAATAACAAACATGTGACACCCTGCAAACTTAGAAGTCGATGGCAAGCAGAGATATTCATATAGATAACTTGACAGAGAGACAGACAGGCAGCAAACCAAACAAAAAGATTCATGAAAGTACATGGGTGAAATAAACGGTTAGGTGAAGGAAAATAAAGGGAATGAGAAAGAACAAGAAACTGGTAAGACCTGCGAAGATAAATATATGGAAAGGAAGAGAGAAAGAAAATAAAACAGAGAAAGGGAAGGAAAATTGAAAAGGAAAATAGACAAGAAAGATGTGAAAAGGAATAGAGACAAAGGTAGAGAGATACGAAGAGAGAGAAGAAAAAAAAATACAGGAAATGAGAGAATGAAAATAAAACTGCACAAAAATGCAATAAAATCTTTGGAAATCTCCGGCCCAGGGTAGAGAACTCTAAACACACAGCGCTGCCATCTTTCAGCTTTTGATCAACCAATCACAAGGAAATGAGCTGCTCAAAGGCTTTTGATAACAGACATTCTGAAATATGCTTTGCATCTTCTTCTTTTTGATATGCTTGAACATTATCTCT
>JAWDGP010002111.1:10000-12635 GCA_033675545.1 Elysia crispata | reverse complement strand
GAGGAAGACGTGAACAAAAGTATGGAGAGGGAGAGGAATGGGATGGACAAAAGTATGGACAGGGAGGAAGACGTGGACAAAAGTATGGAGAGGGGAGGGATGAGGCCGTGGACAAAAGTATTGGAGAGGGGAGGAGGAGGATGGACAAAAGTATGGAGAGGGAAGGATGAGATGGACAAAAGTATGGACAGGAGGGGAGGAAGACGTGGACAAAAGTATGGAGAGAGGGAGGAAGACATGGACAAAAGTATGGAGAGGGGGAGGATGAGATGGACAAAAGTATGGAGAGGGGAGGATGAGATGGATCAAAAGTATGGAGAGGAGGAAGACGTGGACAAAAGTATGGACAGGGGAGGATGAGATGGACAAAAGTATGGAGAGGGGAGGAAGACATGGACAAAAGTATGGAGAGGGGAGGGAAGACATGGACAAAAAAGTATGGAGAGGGGGAGGATGAGATGGACAAAAGTATAGGTGGGGAGTAAGACGTGGACAAAAGTATGGAGTGGGGAGGAAGACGTGGACAAAAGGAAGAGAGGGGAGGAGAGACATAGACAAAAGTATGAAGAGGGGAGGATGAGATGGACAAAAGTATGGAGAGGGGGGAATGAGATGGACAAAAGTATGGAGAGGGGAGGATGAGATGGACAAAAGTATGGAGAGGGGAGGAAGACATGGACAAAAGTATGGAGAGGAGAGGATGAGATGGACAAAAGTATGGAGGGAGGGGTAAAGAATAAACTAGAGAAATCTAACCAGGGTGTGGGTCAAGTGGGAGGAATTTCAGGCTTCAACTTGTTTATTTCAGTTTAATCATTTGAAGTCGAAAGGAAATGGAAATTTCAGAAACAGCTTTTAGTGAATAATAATTTTCAGCGTTCTCGGTTTCACGATGTTTTACTGTAATTGATTTTGTATATATGTAAGTGTTTGTGTGTGTGTGAAAAGGAAGGGGCGGGGGACTAGAGAATATATTTGGAGAAATAGAACCAGGGAGACCAACCCCTAGGAAGATTAAAAATTATTACTGGTGTCATGTAGAATAAACGTCACGAAACAGGAGCCAAAAGAGATTGAAACGATCAGGTGATTTATTTATTTTTGTTTAAATGGGGTTAGTCGAACTTAGGGGAAAAAAGAAATCTAACGTTGTTACTAATATTTCTTCTTTTTTTTTTTATATTCAAGCGTTTCTGTGGCTGTCACTTGAGTTCGAAACTATCGGCGAAGGGATGGGGAAATAGGGTAAAGAATTAAGTGGGCAAATCTGACCAGGGAGAGAGTCAAGTAGGAAGAACAAAGTTCATTACTAATGTCACTAAAAATACCACACGAAATGGGAAACGAAAGAGGTAGGGGCGATAAGCTGAGGTTGGACGTGGTTCTGACATCTGTTAAACCGTAATCGTAGGGACTATAGATATTTTCGTTGCGTAAACGTATTTTACTTTAACCGAGTTAGTCAAACAGTTAAAAATCAATGGGTTTTTTTTTTTTTTTATGTTTTTTTTAATATATGATCATTTCGGTTTAGCGGCGGTTTACCGGAGTCGAATGTAATGTCACTAGGGTTTTGAGTCTTCAGGCGATAAAGATCATCACTCGCCTTGATTTTTTCCTTTTTTTATGTTTTTTTTTTTTTTTTACAATTTTAGGCCTACTAACTTAGCAAGATTCCTTTTTTAGTCGTTATTAAATTGCCCGGTGCTAGTTGTACCTCAATATCGAAGCTTGAGAGCGGTTACGTGCGCTCTTCTTCCACTTCTTTCTTGTTTGTGTTTTTTTAATAACGTTATTTGCCTTTTTATACCACTCTATATTGCGTTTGCTTTTTGTAACGGACTCGTTATCAATGTTGTAAGAGAGAGAGAGAGAGAGAGAGAGAGAGATGCTAAAGTAGGAAGAGGGGGGGGGGGGGGGGGGGGCGCGAAAATAGGTACTGTCGTGCCTCATTTCTCTGTTTACAAAACTGGAAAATTTCAGTGTTCTGTCCTCATCAGACAGAAACACGAGAAGGACCTGATGTACATGCGGGTTAATATAAATTTAAAAAGTTATATATGAAGCCAAAAAAATGGTAAATAAACAAACCGAACGTTTACTTGTTTACTAAACTTTATATAACTCTTAGAACTGCTCTATATCTCTCTTTTCTTTTCTTTTTTTTTTTTTTTAATTTGTGCCTTTGAGCTATACTTTCAACTCTCCGTTGGACGTAAGATAGTTTTGGGATTGTTTTTTTGTTTGTTTTTTTTAATCGTATGTATGCGATGGTCTGTTGCTCAAGAAAAATGTGCATTTATATTGTGAAATAAGGGTTAAGTTGATATTAAATAGACAATAGTAGAGCATTGTATTTTTGAAATCGTGGTTGTATCCTCCACATCACTAAGGATTAATTGGTAAGAGATTACTAAACACGCCTTTATTGGAGGAGCTTAATAGTAGGAAATTGACCTTTTTCGTCCTATATATATATATAGGATATTGAAATAATATATATATATATATATATATATATATATATATATATATATATATATATATATATATATATTTCCTCTTCATGGCTTGTACTTACAGATTATCAATTTTCGCACTGCGCTGAGGAAACGAGAAGCTCATACCGCTCTGA
>JAWDGP010002111.1:5000-7500 GCA_033675545.1 Elysia crispata | reverse complement strand
TAGTAGTAGTAGTAGCAGCAGCAGCAGCAGCAGCAGCACAGTAGCAGTAGTTGCAGTAACAGCATTATCGTTCATGTTATGTTAGAATCATAATGGAACACACAACTCCGTGTCAAAGCCTAGCCAACATCCCGTGATGCTGCGTGTTGCTTCCTGCGGCCAGGAGGCTAGTGTAAGGCAGATGCGCATTATTCCATTCACCCGAGATACTCGGCATAAACAGGAGAGAATCAAACTTTAGAATTATGCCCTGATGTTAGGGAGACACTTATTGCTCACAAAATGTCGCAGAATGTTCATAAACAATCGTACACAGGTATATGGGAAGTCTTGCTGGCTGAATGCTGTTTTGTCACCCTTTTTTTTATTTATTAATTTATATATTCATTTTTAGGTAGATCTGTAAGTATGCTTTCCATAGGTAAACTCACCAGCGAAGATTCACAACTTAACAAGTGACGTAGATTTTCCTCCAAGCTAGGGGTGGGGCAGGTTAGATAGAACACAGGACTGTCACCAGATGCTCGGCCGGAGATGAAACCCGGACCCCTCTTACTGTGGACCGTGTGAGCTACTAGCTCGGCGCCCTTACTCCTGTTATCAGAAATCGGGGCGGAATGGCTCCTTCTTTAAATCTAATATTTTATGAAGTTCATGTTTTCTGAGTCACGCGCTCGTTATGTGAGGTTGCCTGGCGGTCAAATGCTCAAGGCATGAGATCTGCCAGTTGGACAGTGTGCCCAGTGCTGAATCTCAACCTTTATGACTGATCCATATCGAAATAAAAATGGAATGTAAAGTACCAAAAAGGCCGTAGAGAAAATCATTGTTTAAAAATAATCCAGCACCAATCAATGAGTCCATCATACCAAATAATGCTATTGATTTTCAGAATACGCGTGTTAGCGATTTAACATTCACCGCATGCGACAGTTTCGCTCGAATACTGGAAGGGAATCTCTTCGTGACACGGTTCACCTTTCTGGAGACCGTCAGTGATTCTAGTCTCGATGGTTTTTTTTTTCAAACATTATAATTGTCTCGAAGTTGGGAGAGGGGGAACCGTTTTCGTTGGAGCATAGGGATCAATTTTTTTCCCCGCTGCTTTCAAGGGAATTGTTAATTTGTTTCATGTTTGATATAAACCTTCCTTAACACTATGAGCTCAGGCCTATCAAGTTCGAGCCGCCGTTGGACAAATCGAACTAGAAAGACGAGCCCTGAGACATTTACCGAGGATTATGTGGGGCTCGTGCCTGCGAAGAGGGTCTCTGTGGGTATCACGGCGGAGGTCATTATCTCTAGCCCCCGTCAGGCAAGGCGGAACTAGAAGACGAGCCCCTGAGACATTTACTGAGGATTATGTGGGGCTCGTGCCTGCGAAGAGGATCTCTGTGGGTATCACGGCGGAGGTCATTATCTCTAGCCCCCTGTCAGCAGGACGGTCTTTAAAAGATGGAGCCCCAAACTCGAACCCGCCAAAGCCCTGTGGGCATCAAAGCGGGCGCTATTACTCCACGGCCACCGGCGTCCTTCTTATAAAAAAAAATCAATGACAACTTTCCTGCCGATAGATCTTCATTCGGTGGGCGAACTGTTTAGCGGCATTCTATGAGGGGGACACATTGAGGCCGTCAAAGGCTACACAAAGAGATATTGCAAGTTCTTGGTTAGGAGTTCGTTTCGGATCTGCCATTATGTAAAGTGTCGACAGTTTTGTGGGCTCCGGGTGGAGCACTTGGTGGAGCGGACGACAGACAAGGAGCTCTCGCTCTTCGACTCGTTAGTTGTAGAGGTTGAATCCCGTCTTACCAGCCCTAGCTTTTGTTTGATGGAATGCATCCGTCTCTGTTTAGCATTCCTCGGCGAAAACCGGGTCGTGAAATAGTGAAACAGATCGATGATATTCTCTCTCTCTCTCTCTCTCTCTCTCTCTCTCTCTCTCTCTCTCTCTCTCTCTCTCTCTCTCTCTCTCTCTCTCTCTCTCTCTCTCTCTCTCTCTCTCTCTCTCTCTCTCTCTCTCTCTTCCTCTCTCTCTCGCTCTTTCCACTTAGAAAAGAGAAATAAACTGGTAAGTAGCTAACATTATTTTGTCGATGCAAATCCCCCGTATGGTAACAGCGTCGTTTATAGTGGAATGGGCATGCGTTACACGGTAATCAATAGTATTACCGCTGTACTTGAGCTTCTCGAATAGCCTCCATGTTAATAATCATCAGTTCCCTTGGATGCTTTGGGGAGGGGGGGGGGGGAGAGAGAGACTCATGCGCGATCTTCTCAATATCATTCAGCAGATAGTTGCGTTAAGGAATGCGTCACCAGGAAAGGTTGAGAGACAGACAGAGAGAGAGAGAGTGAGTGAGAGAGACAGACAGACAGAAGAAAGGGAGGCGGAAAAAAACTAGAGAAAGAATAGAATATATATTAAGAGGAGCAAGGAGAGAACGAGATAGAATTAGGAATGGTAGGGAGGAGAGACAGACAGACAGACAGACAAAAG
>JAWDGP010002110.1:40000-47606 GCA_033675545.1 Elysia crispata | reverse complement strand
ACCATAGACCGAAACATAATGTCTGCACCTGGCTGATCCTCTCTTCTACCTGGACTAAGGACTGAAACATAATGTCTTCACTACTGGCTGATCCTCTCTTCTACCTGGACCATAGACCTAAACATAATGTCTTCATCTGGCTGATCCTCTCTTCTACCTGGACCATAGACCGAAACATAATGTCTGCACCTGGCTGATCCTCTCTTCTACCTGGACCATAGACCTAAACATAATGTCTTCATCTGGCTGATCCTCTCTTCTACCTGGACCATAGACCGAAACATAATGTCTTCATCTGGCTGATCCTCTCTTCTACCTGGACCATAGGCCTAAACATAATGTCTTCATCTGGCTGATCCTCTCTTCTACCTGGACCATAGGCCTAAACATAATGTCTTCATCTGGCTGATCCTCTCTTCTACCTGGACCATAGACCTAAACATAATGTCTTCATCTGGCTGATCCTCTCTTCTACCTGGACCATAGACCGAAACATAATGTCTTCATCTGGCTGATCCTCTCTTCTACCTGGACCATAGACCTAAACATAATGTCTTCATCTGGCTGATCCTCTCTTCTACCTGGACCATAGACCGAAACATAATGTCTGCACCTGGCTGATCCTCTCTTCTACCTGGACCATAGACCGAAACATAAATGTCTTTCATCTGGCTGATCCTCTTCTACCTGGACTATAGGATCGGAAACATAATGTCTTCATCTGGCTGATCCTCTCTTCTACCTGGACCATAGACCGAAACATAATGTCTTCACCTGGCTGATCCTCTCTTCTACCTGGACCATAGACCGAAACATATTATTTCTGTGTTATCAGACTGCGCAACGGGCGAGTCTTAATCAATATTGAGACTTGTAAATTACCATCTACTGTGTGTCAACTGACAAAGGTCATCGTGTTAAACTCGTACCTGGCCAGTTTTTTAAACTCGGCACTCTACCTGTTTTTTCCCAAGCTTTTTGTCCAGTTTTCTAAACTTTTTTTTTTTTTGTTCTACTTTGATTTCCTTTAGCGTTTTTTTTTTTTTTTTGATAACCGAGATTTGAAATAAAATATATACATTATATCGCATTGTTTTTTACACCGCAGCCAACCCAAGCGCCAACATTTATTGTAACTTGCAAAAGGAAAAAAAAAAACCATTTTCATCAACGAAAAAAAGGGGGGGAGAAAGGCTTTCTATATTCAACGTCAAATCGAATTAAACACGCCGTGCAAGTTGGCGAGTGCCAATAAATATTTGTTTCTTCCTCTTGACCATCGGATGTAAGATCTTTTCCCCCACTGAAAGGGTGAAAAAAAAAATAATTTCGCCACTGATTCTAACCAGCCTTGTGGTTTGTTACATCAATTAGTGAGGTTTGTTACATCAATTAGTGAGGTTTGTTACATCAATTAGTGAGGTTTGTTACATCAATTAGTGAGGTTTGTTACATCAATTAGTGAGGTTTGTTACATCAATTAGTGAGGTTTGTTACATCAATTAGTGAGGTTTGTTACATCAATTAGTGAGGTTTGTTACATCAATTAGTGAGGTTTGTTACATCAATTAGTGAGTCTCTTTTACTTCAATTAGTGAGGTTTGTTACATCAATTAGTGAGGTTTGTTACATCAATTAGTGAGGTTTGTTACATCAATTAGTGAGGTTTGTTACATCAATTAGTGAGGTTTGTTACATCAATTAGTGAGGTTTGTTACTTCAATTAGTGAGGTTTGTTACATCAATTAGTGAGGTTTGTTACATCAATTAGTGAGGTTTGTTACATCAATTAGTGAGGTTTGTTACATCAATTATCAATTAGTGAGTCTTGTTACATCAATTAGTGAGGTTTGTTACATCAATTAGTGAGTCTCTTTTACTTCAATTAGTGAGGTTTGTTACATCAATTAGTGAGTCTCTTTTACTTCAATTAGTGAGGTTTGTTACATCAATTAGTGAGGTTTGTTACATCAATTAGTGAGGTTTGTTACATCAATTAGTGAGTCTCTTTTACTTCAATTAGTGAGGTTTGTTACATCAATTAGTGAGGTTTGTTACATCAATTAGTGAGGTTTGTTACATCAATTAGTGAGGTTTGTTACATCAATTAGTGAGGTTTGTTACATCAATTAGTGAGGTTTGTTACATCAATTAGTGAGGTTTGTTACATCAATTAGTGAGGTTTGTTACATCAATTAGTGAGGTTTGTTACATCAATTAGTGAGGTTTGTTACATCAATTAGTGAGTCTCTTTTACTTCAATTAGTGAGGTTTGTTACATCAATTAGTGAGTCTCTTTTACTTCAATTAGTGAGTCTCTTTTACTTCAATTAGTGAGGTTTTTTTATATCAATTAGTGAGGTTTGTTACATCAATTAGTGAGTCTCTTTTACTTCAATTAGTGAGGTTTGTTACATCAATTAGTGAGTCTCTTTTACTTCAATTAGAGAGCTTTTTTTATATCAATTAGTGAGGTTTGTTACATCAATTAGTGAGGTTTGTTACATCAATTAGTGAGGTTTGTTACATCAATTAGTGAGTCTCTTTTACTTCAATTAGAGAGGTTTGTTACATCAATTAGTGAGGTTTGTTACATCAATTAGTGAGTCTCTTTTACATCAATTAGTGAGTTTTTTTAACTTCAATAAGTAATGTTTGTTACATCAATTAGTGAGTCTCTTTTACTTCAATTAGTGAGGTTTGTTACATCAATTAGTGAGGTTTGTTACATCAATTAGTGAGTCTCTTTTACTTCAATTAGTGAGGTTTGTTACATCAATTAGTGAGTCTCTTTTACTTCAATTAGTGAGGTTTGTTACATCAATTAGTGAGTCTCTTTTACTTCAATTAGTGAGGTTTGTTACATCAATTAGTGAGTCTCTTTTACTTCAATTAGTGAGGTTTGTTACATCAATTAGTGAGGTTTGTTACATCAATTAGTGAGTCTCTTTTACTTCAATTAGTGAGGTTTTTTTATATCAATTAGTGAGGTTTGTTACATCAATTAGTGAGTCTCTTTTACTTCAATTAGTGAGGTTTTTTTATATCAATTAGTGAGGTTTGTTACATCAATTAGTGAGTCTCTTTTACTTCAATTAGTGAGGTTTGTTACATCAATTAGTGAGGTTTGTTACATCAATTAGTGAGTCTCTTTTACTTCAATTAGAGAGCTTTTTTTATATCAATTAGTGAGGTTTGTTACATCAATTAGTGAGTCTCTTTTACTTCAATTAGTGAGTCTCTTTTACTTCAATTAGTGAGGTTTGTTACATCAATTAGTGAGTCTCTTTTACTTCAATTAGTGAGTCTCTTTTACTTCAATTAGAGAGCTTTTTTTATATCAATTAGTGAGGTTTGTTACATCAATTAGTGAGTCTCTTTTACTTCAATTAGAGAGCTTTTTTTATATCAATTAGTGAGGTTTGTTACATCAATTAGTGAGTCTCTTTTACTTCAATTAGTGAGTCTCTTTTACTTCAATTAGTGAGTCTCTTTTACTTCAATTAGTGAGTCTCTTTTACTTCAATTAGTGAGTCTCTTTTACATCAATTAGTGAGTCTCTTTTACTTCAATTAGTGAGTCTCTTTTACTTCAATTAGAGAGCTTTTTTTATATCAATTAGTGAGGTTTGTTACATCAATTAGTGAGTCTCTTTTACTTCAATTAGTGAGCTTTTTTTATATCAATTAGTGAGGTTTGTTACATCAATTAGTGAGTCTCTTTTACTTCAATTAGTGAGCTTTTTTTTATATCAATTAGTGAGGTTTGTTACATCAATTAGTGAGTCTCTTTTACTTCAATTAGTGAGGTTTTTTTATATCAATTAGTGAGGTTTGTTACATCAATTAGTGAGTCTCTTTTACTTCAATTAGTGAGGTTTTTTTATATCAATTAGTGAGGTTTGTTACATCAATTAGTGAGTCTCTTTTACTTCAATTAGAGAGCTTTTTTTTATATCAATTAGTGAGGTTTGTTACATCAATTAGTGAGTCTCTTTTACTTCAATTAGAGAGCTTTTTTTATATCAATTAGTGAGGTTTGTTACATCAATTAGTGAGTCTCTTTTACTTCAATTAGAGAGCTTTTTTTATATCAATTAGTGAGGTTTGTTACATCAATTAGTGAGTCTCTTTTACTTCAATTAGAGAGCTTTTTTTATATCAATTAGTGAGGTTTGTTACATCAATAATTGAGGTTTGTTACGCCAACTAGTGAGGCTTGATACATCAATAAGTGAGTTTTTTTTACATCGATAAGTGAGGTTTGGTACATCATTAAGTGAAGTTTGTTACACCAACTAGTGAGACTTGTTACATCGATAAGTGAGGTTTTTTTACATCGATAAGTGAGGTTTGTTACATCGATAAGTGAGGTTTGTTTCACCAACTAGTGAGGCTTGTTACATCAACAAGTGAGTTTTTTTTACATCGATAAGGGAGGTGTGTTACATCAATAAGTGAGGTTTGTTACACCCACTAGTGAGACTTGTTACATCGATAAGTGAGGTTTTTCACATCATTGAGTGAATTTTTGCTTTACAGTACATGGCGCCAATTAGTCACCAGTAAATATGCGGATTTTGTTTTCTAGGGGATGAAAAACTAGAAAAAAATAATAAATTTTTAGAACCGGCAACCTTGCATTGTTGAAAGGAAGCAGATGAGAGTAATTCCCTCCTGCATTCCCCCCCCTCCCCCCCCCTTTTCCAACTTCCTTTCTCTCCCCTTCACCCCAACAGCTCTTGACCCTATTCCTAAAGAAGTTTTATGTGTTGCCAAGGTACCCACTGAAATTTTATGCATAAAGCTGAATAATTCAGCGTGTTTACTAGAAGATCGGGATACTCTTTTGAAGTTATGGTCACGTGGTATGCCCGTTTCAGACGGCTCGCGCAATACTAGCCCAGTTTGATCGATTCATTAATTACGATAGGTTGTTGTGTTTGGCATAGCAGCGCTCGCCTATACAGAGGCTGGAAAACAGGGGGAAAAAGTTGTAAACATAATCAAAACCAGTCATGCATTAGTGATGATGTGAAAAAAAAAAAATCAAAAATTGAGTAAATAACTGGGTTTTTTTTTTTTTGTTTGTGTTTTTTTAAACAATTTTATATATATATATATATATATATATATATATATATATATATATATATATATATATATACGAGTCGTTTCATCCAATCTCGTAAATGGTCCCTCATCCCCTATCCTATCTCTCTCTCTCTCTCTCTCTCTCTCTCTCTTTTTTCTCTCTCTCTTTCTTTCTCTCTTTCATTCTCTCTCTCTCACTCTCTCTCTCTCTCTCTCTCTCTTTCTTTCTCTCTTTCATTCTCTCTCTCTCTCTCTCTCTCTCTCTCTATCAATCCATTTATCTACCTATCTCTATTTCTCTCTCCCTTTCACTTACCTCTATTTTTGTATTTTTTCTTTGCATCTTTTTCTCGTCTCTTCCGATTCGCTCAGACTGACTTTCCCTTCTCTTTCCTTCTCTGTATCTCTCTCTCCCTCACTCTCTCTCTCTGCCTCTGTCACTCTGTCTGTCTGCCTCTCTCTCTCTTTCTCCCTACCTCCCTCCTTCCCACCCCATCTCTCTCCAACCCCTTTTCTAACCCCCTCACCCCTCGCCTCTGGCACCATTGCACAAGCCGCTATTCACTTACCTTCTCCCTCTCTCTCTTGGGACCACAGCCCACACTCATGGACTCTACTTTAGTCCGAGTCAAAACCCCTCTCTCGCTTTCTGCCGTTCGACCTGTCCACATACACCCTTCCCCCCCTCCCACACACACACCGCATCCGTTTCTCACCTCTAGCTAACCTTGTGACTCTGCCAGCTACGACTTTAATGTCCATTTATCATTTAGATTTCGACTGCTCACACAAAATGGTAGCATGGTAGCGCGCACAAAAAATCAATACGGTGTCGATTCTGATGAAATGAAAATTGCCGTCAACCCACCATTTAGCCCGTGTTTGGGCTGTGGAAGTTTCACCCGCCGCTGCTAGGACCGTGGAATTGTTTGACGGAGCTCTTAATGTACGATGGAGCTATAAAGCTCGAATGAATAATGGAATTCCTTTATTAATCATGGCCTGCTGGATTTCTCTCTAGTTTTTTGTTTGTTTGTTGTCTTTTTTCATATTTATGATATTGCGTCATACAAACCAAATGCAACTTTTTTATTCATATGGTTGTTTCTTTATTAATTACATTTTTTTTCAACATCCCAAATTCCAATACATTTATAATAGTCATTTAATTCCATTTTTTTTTTAATTATCTTTCGGATAAATGTGTCTTTATTTCCGAAATTATTGAACGTCTCTTTCCTTCCTTTTTTAGTTTCTGTATAACTTATAAAAATGAAATCTTTAAAGTGGTTAAATCACCAAGTAGTTATGTAATCACGACTTATTGCAGTAAAAATGTTATTGGTGGAATTGGCTTTGAGAACTGCTCATCCAATCCTAAAGCAGCAACTGTAAACCATAAACATTAGTCGAAGCTCAGTGGTATTCGAGCGACTGTAACTATAGAGCTGGCAAGTTTTATTGTTAGTTGGAATCATCATAGAGGCTTACATAATCTGGCTTGCAATATCGAAAATTCATGATACATAAAATCAGTAATAATTTTCTGTTAGGTGTTTTGTTTTTTATTTGTTTTTTTTTTTGTTTGTTTGTTTGTTTGTTTATTTTTGTTTTGTTTTGTTTTTGGGGCGGGGGTTCTTTTTTTTGGGCTTTGTTTTTTTGTTGTTGTTTTGTAATCTGGAAAATCACCATTTGGAGACTGAAACGGATGCAAGTATAGCGTGAAAACAATAAAATATTTTCAGACACGTATCGACTTAGCGCAATGTCATCGTGACCTGTACATCCTGAGAGACTATAAGACTCTCTAAAGCTTCGGAATAAATCAGATTGAAGCCTTAAAACTGTAAACTGACTGATAGTGGTTCAAGATTGTTTTAAGTCTCTGAACTCTTTCAGGGTCTCATACGAGATGTTAAACTTATGAAAACTCATACAGCTTTTCCTTTCCTGCATAGTTTAATTTTTTTTTCAACCAACCAAGTTTTGCCATTCGAATTTCGTTTAAAAAAAATGTGTCGATGGAAAGCTTGCAGAAACAGAGTCATAGATATCTAATTTGTAAAAAAAAAAAAAAAAAAAAAAAAGAAGAAAGAGGGCTCTAGATTTATTCTTCTGTATTCCGAAAATGGAACACATCGAGGCCCCCTTAAATACAGACCACTTCACCGAAGTGAACAAACTTTTGCATGTTAATGGCTAAAACGATCTATTTTTTTCAACTTATGAGCATGCGTAGGACAGAACTGTACCCAGTACGCACTTTTTGTTCAGCCTACAAGTCCGCACGACAAAAAAATCTAACTGTCTTAACTCTGCCAAATAGTTAAATGACACAATAAACAATTACTGCAAAAGTTTGCTCGCCACTGTGACTTGGTCTGTCTGTATTTTAGGAAGCCTTAGCCCATAGGCATACAAAATTAAAAAAAAAAAATTTAACTCTCCTATCTCTCCCGAATAGTTAAATATTATAACTCATTCTTACACTTACTGCATAGGTTTGGTCATTT
>JAWDGP010002110.1:27500-32500 GCA_033675545.1 Elysia crispata | reverse complement strand
TCTCTCTCTCTCTCTTTCTCTCTCTCTCTCTAACTCTTTCTTTCTTTCTCTCAATCCCTTTGTTTTCCACCAATCATCACGTCTCAAGTTAGTGACCTTTACCCTTCCTCCACAACTGATCCCACACTCCATTCTCTCTCTCTTTCTTTCTTTCTCTCTCTCTCTCTCCCCTCCCTCACTCCCTGTTCCTCTTTCTCTCTCTCTAACTCTTTCTTTCTTTCTCTCAATCCCTTTGTTTTCCACCAATCATCACGTCTCAAGTTAGTGACCTTTACCCTTCCTCCACAACTGATCCCACACTCCATTCTCTCTCTCTCTCTTTCTCTCTCTCTCTCTCTCTTCCTTTCTCTCTCTCTCTCTCTTCCTTTCTCTCTCTCTCTCTCTCTCTCTCTCTCTTCCTTTCTCTCACTCCCTGTCCCTGTTTCTCTCTCTCTAACTCTTTCTTTCTTTCTTTCTCTCAATCCCTTTGTTTTCCACCAATCATCACGTCTCAAGTTAGTGACCTTTACCCTTCCTCCACAACTGATCCCACACTCCATTCTCTCTCTCTCTCTCTTTCTCTCTCTCTCTCTAACTCTTTCTTTCTTTCTCTCAATCCCTTTGTTTTCCACCAATCATCACGTCTCAAGTTAGTGACCTTTACCCTTCCTCCACAACTGATCCCACACTCCATTCTCTCTCTCTCTCTAACTCTTTCTTTCTTTCTCTCAATCCCTTTGTTTTCCACCACTCATCACGTCTCAAGTTAGTGACCTTTACCCTTCCTCCACAACTGATCCCACACTCCATTCTCTCTCTCTCTCTCTCTCTCTCTCTCTCTCTCCTCTCTCACTCCCTGTTCCTCTCTCTCTCTAACTCTTTCTTTCTTTCTCTCAATCCCTTTGTTTTCCACCAATCATCACATCTCAAGTTAGTGACCTTTACCCTTCCTCCACAACTGATCCCACACTCCATTCTCTCTCTCTCTCTAACTCTTTCTTTCTTTCTCTCAATCCCTTTGTTTTCCACCAATCATCACGTCTCAAGTTAGTGACCTTTACCCTTCCTCCACAACTGATCCCACACTCCATTCTCTCTCTCTCTCTTTCTCTCTCTCTCTCTCTAACTCTTTCTTTCTTTCTCTCAATCCCTTTGTTTTCCACCAATCATCACATCTCAAGTTAGTGACCTTTACCCTTCCTCCACAACTGATCCCACACTCCATTCTCTCTCTCTCTCTAACTCTTTCTTTCTTTCTCTCAATCCCTTTGTTTTCCACCAATCATCACGTCTCAAGTTAGTGACCTTTACCCTTCCTCCACAACTGATCCCACACTCATACAACCATTATTTCGCACGTGTGACCAGCCATGATAAACAGCCACACTGAAGTGTCACTATTATTATTCTAGTTTATTCAACAATACGTCCACGCCAAAACTACACAACCCTCATTTTGTACGCGCATACATCACCAGGATAATGATCTATCATAAGGGCTAAGTGTCCATTGTTCCAAAAGTGGTGGACAGCTGTGTCTTGCTGCTGCCGTGGACAATTGTTATTGTTTTTTTGGGGGCTGATGCTCATCTACTCATTGTTCATGTTTCGCAAGACCTTTTGCTGGGCCGCATCCAGTGGAGAGGCGGGGGAGGGAGCTTAGCGTACCTCATCATCCCCTCTCTCCTTGAAAAAACAACAACTGCTCCCTAACAAAACAAAACAAAAAAAAAAAAAAAAAAAAAGATTATGGATCTTTACGCCTTTTTGTTGATCATAAATTTTAACAATACAAAAAGTCGTGTACATCTTCAAAACCACAGCCCAAATTAAACATAATGATAAATGCATATATTTGCTCCATTTTTTTTAAAATTTCCTGAGTATCATGTCCCCACACCACCCTAAAGAGAGGCGGACGTGCCCTTAGCTTCACCTCTTTGAATTGGAATCTAAAAAATAAAAAATTCAGACCCCCACCCTCTTTCCCATTCAGAACTGTTTGATCTGTGGTCTACACTTTTATGACACTGGGTATGAGAGATACTCAGGAGATGTGAAACAAGTGGGGGAAAAAAAAGACAGATGGTTCATTGAAGTTATTCAGTCAGTTGTCTTATTTATGTTTTATATATATATATATATATATATATATATATTTTTTTTTTTTTTTTTTTTAAACAATTTTGTTCTCTTTCTAATAAGAGAACAATCTTTCCATCTTCGGAGGTTGGCAACAGCCGAAAACCAGATCAATATCTGTTTGGACCATGATTTTTTTGGAGACTGCCTCTATTTGAGGACCATGTGCCTAATGACGACGGCCACAAAGACAGCTTCAGTTGAGCCTAATGTAGAGATATTTCTGTTCTCCTCTGTAGGAAAAAGATGCGTTTCTAGGTTTAGGAATGATTATGTAAAAAAAAAAAAAGAGTATGATAATGGCTAAGTTGAAGAAAGAGAGAGAGAGAGAGAGAGAGAGAGAGAGAGAGAGAGAGAGAGAGAGAGAGAGAGGGAGAGAGAGATTTTTTTGTTTTCTTGTTGTTTTTTTTTTTTGTTTATTTTGTTTTTGAGGGAACGACAGAAGTACCAGCATCCTTTGTGAAAAAAAAATTTAGAAAAAACACCAAAAAAAAAAAAAAAACAAAAAAAAAAAAAAAAACAGAAAAGAATTATTTGATGACGTCATGAAAGGAATAAGAAACAAAAACTAATTGAAACATTTTACTTACCAAAAACAAAAGGAAAACAAAACAAAACAAAAACAAAAAAAAATCTACCACGACTTTTTTTGAAGTAATAAGTCACACAAGATAAAATATAGTGTACTCCCACGATATTTAACCCAGCATATATCTGGCCCAGTGCTATAATTGTCGTAACTACCAATTTCCTCTTTTTGGAGATACAACATTACCGCACCGAACCAGCGTTCTTTCCAGCTTAAGCAAACAATAGATTCCCAAAAATATTGGACAGCAAGACAACATAAACCCCGACGGGGAGACAACAAATACCTACATATAATGATAGACTTAGAGGTCGTTTCCAAGAAAATGTAACTCATCTCTCAGAAATCTCGGACTCATTACTAAATCGATAGCCTGACGTTAGAGGAGAAAGACAACCCGTCAACTGAGAGAAAAAAAATCGACAAAGATGGATGGGAGATAGAGTATGATCTCGTTGGTTACAAGTCCGTCAAAGAAGGGAAACGCCAAACAATTATTCCGCTAGATCTAGATCTATCTAGCCCTAGTTTGAGATGAGAAAGGCGTCCAGTTTGGGAGTGATTAAGGTCCGAGCATAAAAAAAAAAGAAGTGTAGGGTTATTTTCGTACATGTATATTACAGAATTGGCCTCTAACAATTCTGAAATTGCGTGAATGTTTCTAGCTTTTATGTTGGAAAAAAATGTGGGTGGGGGTGGAGAGAGAGAGAGAGAGAGAGAGAGAGAGAGAGAGAGAGAGAGAGAGAGAGAGAGAGAGAGAGAGAGAGAGAGAGAGAGAGAGAGAGAGAGATTCTTTGTATAATCACAATATATTATATTTTCCATAACAACAACCAAGATTTGCGAGTAGATGTACTGGCTATCTTTCTTATTTTGTCTCTACCTTTCGTTTTACGAATTCAAATACGAAAAATTGTTGGAATTACAGTAAAAAAAAATTGAAGCATACCTGTGGCTTTTTTTTTTCCTTGCTTCCCATTCACTTGATACTAAGAAGATCGAGCTATGGTATACATCGTGACAAATCAGTCGGATCGCATAGCTAGACTCGTCTGTCTGTCTGCTGGAGAGCCAGCTTCGATCGGAAAGATGTTGGTTTGATCATTGGGTCTGATGGGTAGATTATCTAGATCGTATGACTAACCGAACTCAAGATTAGATCTGAGACTCTCTCCTTTTCGCTTCTTGATAAAATATGTTTATCTTAGTAAAACAAAAACAACAAAAAAACAAAAAAAAAAAAAAAACAACAACAAAAAAAAAAAAAACTATAGACGTGCGTTGGATATTTTTTAATGAAGGAAATAAACTTATCCTGTACTCTCCCAATCTGTTTTTAGATCTTTTTAAACTCTTATTAGAAAGGTGATATTGTTCGCCTTAAGTGCATAAAAGTGCACTGCCTTGCAGGAATTCTTAGCCGCGCAGTTATTTAAACCTACAAAAAAAAAAAAAAAAGGAAAGTATATTAAAAAAAATGTGTAAATAGATTTGGATTTTTACAGTCAGCTAAGTATAATTCTTACTGTGTTTGACTAAGGATGGAGGTGAAGGGTTCATATTTAGATAGCAGGCACGCCGCCTGATTCTAACCTCTGTTTTAATATTTGTGAAATTGAATTGCAAGTTTTAAAGCCTGCTGAAAAAAATATTGGAATGATAAATACCTCCTATGAAACAAATCAAACACAGAGACGGCTAAACTCTGAATGCGTTTTACTAAATATAGTCTTTAATTGAAAAAACAGGCACTTTAAGCTAGTCGTTAACATTAATTAATTGCGATCATTTTCAAGCCTATATCGAAATGCGGGTTTCACTTTATAAAAGGAAGGCCTAGGCCTAATCGAACAAACTTCTTTTTATACGATTTACCTCTTATTTTCCATGCTAATTGGTCTTTGTGTGTGTGGGTGTGTGTGCTGTCAAGTTGTGCCCACTCCTTCAAGTATAATTAATTATATACATTAAAGCTTCTGCACATTTCTCCTTTTAGCCCTAATACTTCGCGCAAAAACTTAGCATTATGTTGTCTGCTCGAATTATACTAAAATTCGAATAGGCCCACTCAATTTGTCACTTTTTTTTCTCTTCCTACTTCTTATTTTGATCAATGAACCAGTATGTGTTTCTGTTAAAACCTCTCTCTTCATTTCTCTTCAAGGCTCCATGATATTCAGATTTGATTCTGACAACTCGTTATCTTTTTTTGCATCCGTGTTAGAACTCTTTTCTCATGTTTGTCCTTATCTAGATTGCTCTGAGAGAGAGGGAGAGAGAGAGAGGAGGA
>JAWDGP010002110.1:0-15000 GCA_033675545.1 Elysia crispata | reverse complement strand
TTGTATCTTAAAATACAGATTAAGGTACGGGATATCCATATATAGAAAATCATTGAGAAGCCAAAGTATGAAAAGAGAGATCTCCTCTTCTATAAAATGAGTTTTAGAAGTTTGTGAGAGATCTTGCGTATTAATTATGACGCCACACACCACCATCGAAAGTTCTTAACCCACTCACCAACTCACCCAATAAACATCTCATGATAACACATAAACAGGTAAACATACAACACAGGTTGATCATAGACACTTGTTTAACAAAGGGAAATAAGCTAAGGGAAATAACTCATTCATATATAGAGTTCTACCATTTTGTATTTGCACACATGACAAGAAAATGCGCGAGTGGTCAAAGGCAGCAGATTCTTAGCTTGTTTACTGAAAAATGCTGAGATTCTGACGAAATGATTTCTTGTTTTTTTTTTCTTTCCATTATTTCCAGATCTTGATGTAATTAATTTCAACGCATAACAATGGTAACGCACTTGATGTTGTTGTATTTTGCTTAGACACTCTGACGTTGTTCATCTGATTGCTTCTGTTCGTTCTTTTTGTCTTTGTTGTTATTCTATTTTTGATGATGATGATGCTTTTATTGCTCCTAAGGAGTGTGTAGTTTGCTAATGAAATATGGCTTGATTCTTTTGTTGAATATGCAGTCTATTAAAAAAAAAATCAAAAGAACTTTTATTTTTATTGTCTCTTGGTAAAAAGAAAAAAGATGCAATATTAGGTCCAAAGCATGATTATGACCATGGCTAGTATAGCAAGGTTTATTTCTGTCAAATATTACAAAGATGTTATGGCATTCACTTCTAAATAAACATTTTCTAAAGGGGATATAATGCATTTTTAAGGAACTTTTTGTATGTACTAATTATAGATATTGAATAAATGCATGCATGAAACTAAGGTGTAATTCGAGCGACCGTGAAAATAAATTTATTATGGAAAAAAACGAACAATAAGTTACTCACATTGAATGATCTGTAAACGAGGTGTCTTCGGGCAGTATTTTAAAAGGTTTGTGAAAACACATGTGGTTAGTTTGTGTGCAGTAACAGACACACAATATTTCATGTTTAAGCCAAGCCCTAGACTCTATCACCACAATAGCTTTGCTATATTGATACGATTGAGATTCGCAAAACCTTATTTTTGTGGAGCAAGTTTCGGAAAAAGCAAAACAAGGTTTCATTATTCAAAGACTTTGGATCGTAATTATTATAATTTATTATCCAAATTTCAGACCACTTTACTGTGAAGCGTATGCATCGCATAAAACGGCTATTTGGTTTTGTTACAAACTTAAAAAAAAAATTGTGTTCTTCGTGAAAAAACGTAGGATATTTGGTTAGATTTCCGACACCATGGTGTTACTTAAAAAATGTGCTGACTGGATAGGTCTCAAGTTAGATTTATATTAATAACTGTAGTCGACGGCTGAACAATTGTGCCTGGTTCAGTCTCAGTCAGACTCGCTTTTAACTATATGCTAAAAATAGAAGCAAAAAAGACGGAAAACAGTAGCATGAAAGAGTGGACTATATACTGGCCGTCATTATCTTCTCCCTTTTTTTGTTTTGTTTTTATAAGCTTTTGAGTATCATGCGGGAGTAAAAATTTTTGTTCATTTCCTGTTACTGGTCGACAGAATCCGTTTTGCCAAGAAGAATTTACGTTGTCTCTGATAATCTTATTTCCTATCTCGAAATGTCAGACTCAGAATTTAACCTGAAAACTCATTATGATTCTCTCAAATTCAATAGAACCTGCACTCATTCACCCGTAAAATTAATTACTGACATTGCGTTGCAAGAAATATTTAAAGGAATGACATAAACCTGTCGGTGATTTGGTACTGGTGTTTACAGGACATGAATTATTCACAGGAGGAATAAATCGGCGATGGAATGAACGGAAATTACTTTTCTTTGTGCCAGATTTTCGGATGTTTTATTTTTGTATTTTAGCTAGGGTTTTTTTTTAAATCAGTACGATGATGATGATGATTTCACCGTATTTGTAAATGTAATATCTGTTTGTCAATCAAACTGTTTCAATGTATTTTTAATATCATTTTGAGAAAGAGAGTAATGGGAACAAAAGAAAAGAAGGATAGATTGTGTCAATATGCAAGATCTCTTTCTCTCTCTCTCCCCCTCTCCCCACCCACCCACTCTCTCTCTCTCTCTCTCTCTCTCTCTCTATCTATCTATCTATCTATCTATCTCTCTCTTTCTCTCTCCCTAAAAATTCCATATCTACTGTCAAAGAGTTTAAGTTGAATTGGGCGATATATGACAAGAAGTAAATTGCTGAGACAAAGCGTTGTAACTCGATTTTATGCCGTAGATAAAAGTTCAAATATTATTTCACGTTCGAAAACTTTTCTGTCAATAGTTATATGTGATAAAGTTGAAGCCATTTTGGTAGATACTTCAAATTTTTTCGGGGGCAAAATTTTCTCGTGAATTGAAAAGTAAAAATTAATGTTCAAGTCTGTTCCAAACTAGTGCAGAGTTACTCGTCACTGTTCTCGGTTTCTTCCTGCTTTATTTGATTCGTATACTTTACATGTGTACGGTTATTTAAATGCTGTTTTAAAACACAGAACAAGATTCGTATACTTTACATGTGTACGGTTATTTAAATGCTGTTTTAAAACACAGAACAAGATTCGTATACTTTACATGTGTACGGTTATTTAAATGCTGTTTTAAAACACAGAACAAGATTCGTATACTTTACATGTGTACGGTTATTTAAATGCTGTTTTAAAACACAGAACAAGATTCGTATACTTTACATGTGTACGGTTATTTAAATGCTGTTTTAAAACACAGAACAAGATTCGTATACTTTACATGTGTACGGTTATTTAAATGCTGTTTTAAAACACAGAACAAGATTCGTATACTTTACATGTGTACGGTTATTTAAATGCTGTTTTAAAACACAGAACAAGATTCGTATACTTTACATGTGTACGGTTATTTAAATGCTGTTTTAAAACACAGAACAAGATTCGTATACTTTACATGTGTACGGTTATTTAAATGCTGTTTTAAAACACAGAACAAGATTCGTATACTTTACATGTGTACGGTTATTTAAATGCTGTTTTAAAACACAGAACAAGATTCGTATACTTTACATGTGTACGGTTATTTAAATGCTGTTTTAAAACACAGAACAAGATTCGTATACTTTACATGTGTACGGTTATTTAAATGCTGTTTTAAAACACAGAACAAGATTCGTATACTTTACATGTGTACGGTTATTTAAATGCTGTTTTAAAACACAGAACAAGATTCGTATACTTTACATGTGTACGGTTATTTAAATGCTGTTTTAAAACACAGAACAAGATTCGTATACTTTACATGTGTACGGTTATTTAAATGCTGTTTTAAAACACAGAACAAGATTCGTATACTTTACATGTGTACGGTTATTTAAATGCTGTTTTAAAACACAGAACAAGATTCGTATACTTTACATGTGTACGGTTATTTAAATGCTGTTTTAAAACACAGAACAAGATTCGTATACTTTACATGTGTACGGTTATTTAAATGCTGTTTTAAAACACAGAACAAGATTCGTATACTTTACATGTGTACGGTTATTTAAATGCTGTTTTAAAACACAGAACAAGATTCGTATACTTTACATGTGTACGGTTATTTAAATGCTGTTTTAAAACACAGAACAAGATTCGTATACTTTACATGTGTACGGTTATTTAAATGCTGTTTTAAAACACAGAACAAGATTCGTATACTTTACATGTGTACGGTTATTTAAATGCTGTTTTAAAACACAGAACAAGATTCGTATACTTTACATGTGTACGGTTATTTAAATGCTGTTTTAAAACACAGAACAAGATTCGTATACTTTACATGTGTACGGTTATTTAAATGCTGTTTTAAAACACAGAACAAGATTCGTATACTTTACATGTGTACGGTTATTTAAATGCTGTTTTAAAACACAGAACAAGATTCGTATACTTTACATGTGTACGGTTATTTAAATGCTGTTTTAAAACACAGAACAAGATTCGTATACTTTACATGTGTACGGTTATTTAAATGCTGTTTTAAAACACAGAACAAGATTCGTATACTTTACATGTGTACGGTTATTTAAATGCTGTTTTAAAACACAGAACAAGATTCGTATACTTTACATGTGTACGGTTATTTAAATGCTGTTTTAAAACACAGAACAAGATTCGTATACTTTACATGTGTACGGTTATTTAAATGCTGTTTTAAAACACAGAACAAGATTCGTATACTTTACATGTGTACGGTTATTTAAATGCTGTTTTAAAACACAGAACAAGATTCGTATACTTTACATGTGTACGGTTATTTAAATGCTGTTTTAAAACACAGAACAAGATTCGTATACTTTACATGTGTACGGTTATTTAAATGCTGTTTTAAAACACAGAACAAGATTCGTATACTTTACATGTGTACGGTTATTTAAATGCTGTTTTAAAACACAGAACAAGATACGGGATATCCATAATTAGAAAATCATTGAGAAGCCAAAGTATAAAAGAGAGATCTCCTCTTTTATAAAATGAGTTTTAGAAGTTTGTGAGAGATCTTGCGTATTAATTATGACGCCACACACCACCATCGAAAGTTCTGAATCCACTCACCAACTGACCCAATGATCATCTCATGATAACACATAAACTGGTAAACAGACAACACAGGTTGTTTATAGACACTTGTTTAGCAAGAAGTTAAGGGAGATAACTTCTCTGTTCCATAAGTATACTTTACATGTATACGGTTATTTAGAATTGAAATATAGCTTTTCCGGTTGCCAATTTGGATAAAGTATTAGAATTAGTTCTTTTGCGTTCTTGTAACGATACATTACCACCCTTCTCACTGCAAGGATGTCATAAAAGTATCATTACAGGGCCTTCAAGAGTAGGAATGCTCTATCAATTTTCGTTGCATATGCCGAATCAAATTCCTCATAATGTTTGTTTTTCTTTACTTGTTGATTTGGAAAAAAATTGTCGAAAATATCAAAAGAATAAATCGTCACAAATAAAGAATTAAACAGTTTTTTTCAAAATCATTTTTAAGAAACAAAATCATTCACAAACTGCAACACCACTCTCTCTCTCTCTCTCTCTCTCTCTCTCTCTCTCTCTCTCTCTCTCTCTCTCTCTCTCTCTCTCTCTCTCTACTCTTATTATTTCTCTGACCAGTCGCATTAAGCTGAGCTCAGAAGTCTACGTCTAGAACTTGGCCATCTTTCTGGTCACGTCTTTGCTAGCAGACGTAAAGAAAAAAGAAACCTCCAATTTTTCATCCTAGAAAAGTCTGGCAAGTGGGGGTAAACTTCGCGTATTTTGTGTATATCTTAATAACAAAGGCTGATTCATTACGAGCGGCTTGCAGCTAGATCTATTATTGTCTCTGCGAAAGCTTTCAAGATCGAGTTAAAACATAGGCAGCAAAGGAAACCGACCAGGCTATTTCTGTACTTTCCCAACCTGTTTTTAGATCCTTGTAAACGCTTATTAAAAAGCTGTGAATTTTCGCATTAAGTGCATAAAGTGCACTGCCTTGAGTGAATTCCTAGCCACGCAGTCATTTAAACCTTTTTTTTATTTTTAAATCTGTAGATTTTGATTTTATAAAATGAGTTAACTAACGTTATTCTTATTTATTTATGCGGAGTAACTGAAAATAGTTTGTCCGCTTTTAACTGTCTGGACATTTTTTTTTCCTACTTCTGAGTTCTAACCTTTTTTCTGTCTTTCTTTTTAAACCTGTATTTTTTCCCCCTTGTATTTTACAGTCAGGCCAGCAATCACCATAAGGAACGGTTACTCTAACACGGGGGTTACCTAGTATTTCAATTCAAAATTAAAAAAAAACGGTAATCATAAGAAAGTAATATCCTAGCAATGTAAGCGAAATACACCAACCCGCCTTAACCATGAACGAGGAAAAAAAAAATAATAACAAGAAAGAAAACCTCAACGTCACCAGCAAAAATGATGGACGCAACTGGCAGAATTTAACATAGCCTCAAGCTTGGAATAGCTTCATGGATTCTAAGGGAATCTTCTTTTTGTGTGTATGTGTTTTTTTTTTTTTGTTTTGTTTTGCAGGGGGAAGGGGGGTTGGAATTTTTTTTTTTGTTTTTTGTTTTTAAGTTGTTTTTTTTTTTTTTTACTTTGGACTAACATAGCATATTTTCTCAAAATGCCTCCATTCCGCACCATAACCGTTCAGGACATGATCATGGTTCTTTGTTTGTTTGTATGTTTTTTTGTACCTAAAAATGTTGTATATTTTTCCAATTGTTCGACTTTTTTTTTTTTTAAATCACGGTTGGACTATGTCGTGAATAATCACATCCTCCATTTCATTCCTAACCTAAAGCAATTACTGCACAGAAGGAGGCCCAAATAATCTACGGACCTGACTAGGCAAACGCTTTTTTTTCCCTGCCTGTTTGATATTTATCTTCCTTTCTTCTCTCGGACCAAAGCTACATTGTATTTCAACAAGCTTTTTAGTTGTTCGTGTGGGGGCAAATTCTTCTTTTTTATCCAAGCCAATACATTAATAACTCCATCTATCCTAACTGATCATCTTTATTTCTTTTTATACCTCCTTGTTTTTCTTCTTCTCACCAGCCAATGAGTCGAGCCATGAAAGTGGATGTTGTGCTGTTATCCTGACAGCGCTGTCCTACCTCCTGGTCGTCCTCTTCTTCCCCATCTCGCTGTGCGCAACAATCAAGGTGAGGCTTCAACCCCCCCCCCCCCCAACCACACTGATGTTTTCGTGAATCGCGGGGAAAGTATGATATTGTAAACTTTCTAAAACTAGCGTTGGATTTGGTTGTCTCTACAGACTGGGGGTTTTCTGTACTGTTAACTATTTTATCAATAAACAACTTTTACATTATTCGATAGACCGTTACAGTTCTCGTCTGAAGGAATCAACCAGTTTATATCGAAAAGTAGTATTCGATGCGCCCCGTTGCAGGTCTCGTCTGAAAGATTCAACGAGTCGGTATCGATAAATATTATTCTTTAGACCATTGCCGTTCTGGGCTGAAAGATTCAACGAGTCGGTATCGATAAATATTATTCTTTAGACCATTGCAGTTCTGGGCTGAAAGATTCAACCAGTTTATATCGAAAAGTAGTATTCGATGCGCCCCGTTGCAGGGCTCGTCTCAAAGATTCAACGAGTCGGTATCGATAAATATTATTCTTTAGACCATTGCAGTTCTGGGCTGAAAGATTCAACCAGTCAGTATCGATAACTATTACACCATAGACTGTAGCAGCTCTTGCCTAAAAGATTCAACCAGTCGATATCGATATTTATATATTATTCGATAGACCATTGCAGCTCTCGGCTGAGAGTTTCAAACAGTCAGTAAATGTTATTGTCTGTATCAATGTAGTGCATGAAGAATCCCATCTCTTCCTGACCAGGTCGTCCAGGAGTATGAGAGAGCGGTTATCTTCAGACTCGGTCGTCTGTTACCTGGAGGCGCCAAAGGACCTGGTAAGGGTCTTAATTAGCATCTGATTTTACATTTGGTCATAATTGCTGAAGGTTTACAGTGATCATATTTATAGTTCTTCTTTTTCTTACCACTATCACTACTACCTACTTCTACTATTACTGTTACTGTTACTACTACTGCTACTACCACTACTACTACTACTACTACTACTACTACTACTACTACTACTACTACTACTACTACTACTACTACTACTACTACTACTACTACTACTACTGCTGCTGCTGCTGCTGCTGCTGCTACTTCTACTACTACTACTACTGCTCTTATTATTATTATTATTATTATTATTATTATTATTATTATTATTATTATTATTATTATTATTATTATTATTATTATTGAGATTATTATGAAAAAGTTCTCTAAAGTTGTAATTTGCGAGCTACATCGAAGGTTCAATATATATTTATAATGCATTTTTAAATTCATCTTTCACCAGGAATCTTTTTCGTCATGCCATGCATTGAGGAATACTCCAAAGTTGACTTGCGTACTGTGTCCTTTGATGTCCCACCACAAGAGGTGAGTACCATGTCGCCAGGACAACTCATGTACGCCACTTCGCTTTGATGGGATACTTTGAGATAATTGATTTTCGTTAAATTATTATGTAACCGTACTTCTAATTTATAAGAGTAGCTAAAATATTTTGATGC
This sequence comes from Elysia crispata, assembly GCA_033675545.1. Lineage (NCBI taxonomy): Eukaryota > Metazoa > Mollusca > Gastropoda > Plakobranchidae > Elysia > Elysia crispata. The sequence goes on along the minus strand of JAWDGP010002110.1, from coordinate 6,736 downwards.
TTAAAAAAAAATAATTCATTTTCCTTCTTTGTCATTGTTACAAAGATTGGAACAGTTAACTAATTTTGTAAAAATCCAAGTCTATTATTTTACAAATTAAAAAAAAAAAACAACTACAAAAACCCTTTCATTTTTCATGTAGGTTTAAAGAATTGCGCGGCTGAGAATTCCCGCAAGGCAGTGCAATTTTTTGCACTTAATGCGAAAATTCGCAGCTTTCCAGTTAGGGTTAAAAGGATCTAAAAACAGACTTGGGAAGTACAGTTAGTCGATTTCATTAATTACAGCAATGAATTCAAGATTTCGGTGAGATCAACAAATTATTATAGAATTTAACATATTTTAAAATCCCTCAGAAGTTGTTTCTTTTTTCCGCAAGGTGATATCATTTTCCACGGACATCCACTTTTCTTCAACCGTCATACCAGGAAAAACAACTTACTTAACCAACAGTTGCTATTGCCACTATTGCTTGTTATCATTCCATTTTGAGACGCTTTATCTCTTAACTTACTGTTTATACGGGAAATTTTCAAAGACAGCTTTCAGGATCATTATTGACGCTATCTTTTCTTGATGGATGGTCTGACAAGCGTCTAAAACACGCCTCATAGCTGTGAGACTGTCTTGAAGGACCGTCTGATAAGCGTCTAAAACACGCATCATAGCTGTGAGACTGTCTGGAAAGACGGTCTGACAAGCGTCTAAAACACGCATCATAGCTGTGAGACTGTCTTGAAGGACGGTCTGACAAGCGTCTAAAACACGCATCATAGCTGTGAGACTGTCTTGAAGGATGGTCTGACAAGCGTCTAAAACACGCATCATAGCTGTGAGACTGTCTTGAAGGACTGTCTGACAAGCGTCTAAAACACGCATCATAGCTGTGAGACTGTCTTGAAGGACTGTCTGACAAGCGTCTAAAACACGCATCATAGCTGTGAGACTGTCTTGAAGGACGGTCTGACAAGCGTCTAAAACACGCATCATAGCTGTGAGACTGTCTTGAAGGACCATCTGATAAGCGTCTAAAACGCGCTTCATAGCTTTGAGGCTGCCTTGAAGGATCATCTGATAAGCATCGAAAACACGCCTCATAGCTGTGAGACTGTCTTGAAGGACTGTCTGACAAGCGTCTAAAACACGCATCATAGCTGTGAGACTGTCTTGAAGGACGGTCTGACAAGCGTCTAAAACACACCTTATAGCTGTGAGACTGTCTTGAAGGACTGTCTGACAAGCGTCTAAAGCACACCTCATAGCTGTGAGACTGTCTTGAAGGACGGTCTGACAAGCTTTTAAAAGATGCCTCATAGCTGTGAGCGTAATGCACTTGGTCCTGAACATTCCAACGTTTTCTTTCCCAACATCTGCATAAACGATGAAATATTTCCTTCAGTTGCTACATTATTCAGACTTTATTTCAACACGCTGAAATTTGCAAGATCTACCACATAGTATGTATCCCAATCGAGCAGAAAATATAAAAGCCAAACACAAAATTTGTGAACACTTATTGGATTTTGACTTGAAATTACATTTATAGCAGCTTTCTGCACTGGAGTGCACCGTGCGCTGTAACTTGGCAAACGATCATTCAACACTGCGATAATTGGGCGTTATGTCCATGTTCTTGGCAAGGCCAACCCCAGTTTGGTTTGCTACATGGACCCAATGGGCTCAGTTTACCAGCATTAATTGTCTGGACTCCATCGGTTCTATGACCCTGTGGAGAACATACGCCTGTCCATTACACAATTCTTGTCTCTTGACTTGCATCTAACTATCCTAATGATATTTTTATCTGTTGTGTCGCCCCACGCTAAAGCCTTGATGGTCACATGACATCTCGTTTGTTCCTAACTGGCCTATGGAATTGATAGACTTCCAGTGAAAGATCACGAAAAGTTCGTTTAAACTTTTTTCAATGCTGAAAATTCTAAAATTTTGAGCATTTGATTTTACTCACAGCGGTCATAAGTATTTGGCGTTCTTTTGTAAGGAAAAGCATCCTGTTGAATTAATGTTGAGAAGTATGAGTAGACAAAATAACGTGAGGATATCAACCCTAATTATTGGAAGTTAGGGAAATTTCTAATCCATGGAATAAATCTAAATAGAAGGGGAAAAACACCACACTTGGAGGACAACTTGGCAATTACAAAAGATCCAAAAGGATGCGTGTGTGTATCTGTAAATAGTAGACGCCGCATGAGGCGAAACGTTTATACGTTAAATGAATAACTTTTTTTGTTGTTGTTGTTGTTTCTTTTTTTGGTCCAGTAATCATAAAGTTGTGTGTCTGTTCCTTTTCTTTTTTTTTTTTTTTTGATCATTAAGCCATTGAATGAAACCTTCATTCTCATACAATCTGGCTTTGCGTTAGTAGGATAGAGAAATACCTTAGCCCTACCTCAAATGTTTATCTTTAGAATGATATAGAAATACCTTGTATTTTATTCTAACCCTTAACTTAAATATTTTATTTTCAGAAGGATAAAGAAATACCGCGTATCTTACCTTACCTTTACCTCAAATATTTTATCTTTAGAAGGATTAAGAAATACCTTGTATCTTACCCAACCCTGACCTCAAAAGTCCCATCCTTAGAAGGATAAAGAAATACCCTGTGCCTTACCTTTAGAAGGATAAAGAAATACCCTGTGCCTTACCTTTAGAAGGATAAAGAAATACCCTGTGCCTTACCTTTAGAAGGATAAAGAAATACCCTGTGCCTTACCTTACCTTTACCTTATATCCTCTATCTCTACCAGGTCTTAACTCGAAACTCGGTGTCGGTATCGATGGATGCTGTTGTCTAACTTACCTCAAATGTTTATCTTCAGAAGGATAAAGAAATACCCTGTGCCTAACCCAACCCTTACCTCAACATTGCTCCATCTCTGCCAGGTCCTAATTCGGGACTCTATGACAGTCTCAGTGGATACAATTCTCTTTCCATCCTCAAACGTTTTATCTTCAGAAGGATTAAGAAATACCTTGTATCTAACCTTACCTTTACCTCAAGTATTCATCTTTAAAAGGGTAAATACCTTTTACTTACCTTACCCTTAACTCAAATGTTCTATCCCTACCAGGTCCTAACTCTTGACTCAGTGACAGTATAGGTGAATGCCGTTGTCTCCCTTACCTCAAACTTTTTATCTTTAGAATGATAAAGAAATACCGTGTGTATCACCTTAACCTTACCTCAATCATTTCATCTCAACCAGGTCATTTCTTATCTTTAGAAGGATAAACAAATACCTTGTGTCTTACCTCAAATCTTCTATCCCTAAAATACCATGTAAATCACCTTACCCTTACCTGAAAATTTTCACCTCTACCAGGTCATTTCTTATCTTTAGAAGGATACAGAAATACCTTGCATCTTCCCCAAACCTTACCTAACCTAAAATGTTCTATCTCTACCAGGTAATTTTGTTATTGTTCCAGGGAAAAACAAATACCTTGTATCTTACCCAACCCTTATCTCAAATGTTCTATCTCTACCAGGTCCTTTTTTTATTTTTCCAGGGAAAAACAAATACCTTATATTTTACCCAACCATTACCTCAAATCTTCTATACTCACCAGGTTCTAACTTGTGTCTCGGTGGAGGCCATTGTGAACCTTTCCTCAAATGTTTATCTTAAGAAGGCTAAATACACTGCATCTTACCTTACCCTTACCTCAAATCTTCCAACCCCACCAGGTCCTAACTCGTGACTCGGTGACAGTGTCTGTAGACCTTACCTCAAATCTTCTATCCTCACCAGGTCCTAACTCGTGACTCGGTGACAGTGTCTGTAGACCTTACCTCAAATCTTCTATCGTCACCAGGTCCTAACTCGTGACTCGGTGACAGTGTCTGTAGACCTTACCTCAAATCTTCTATCCTCACCAGGTCCTGACTCGTGACTCGGTGACAGTGTCTGTAGACCTTACCTCAAATCCTCCAATCCCACTAGGTCCTGACTCGTGACTCGGTGACAGTGTCTGTAGACCTTACCTCAAATCTTCTATCCTCACCAGGTCCTAACTCGTGACTCGGTGACAGTGTCTGTAGACCTTACCTCAAATCTTCCAACCCCACCAGGTCCTAACTCGTGACTCGGTGACAGTGTCTGTAGACCTTACCTCAAATCTTCTATCCCCACCAGGTCCTGACTCGTGACTCGGTGACAGTGTCTGTAGACCTTACCTCAAATCTTCTATCCTCACCAGGTCCTAACTCGTGACTCGGTGACAGTGTCTGTAGACCTTACCTCAAATCTTCTATACTCACCACGTCCTAACTCGTGACTCGGTGACAGTGTCTGTAGACCTTACCTCAAATCTTCTATCCTCACCAGGTCCTGACTCGTGACTCGGTGACAGTGTCTGTAGACCTTACCTCAAATCTTCTATCCTCACCAGGTCCTAACTCGTGACTCGGTGACAGTGTCTGTAGACCTTACCTCAAATCTTCTATCCTCACCAGGTCCTAACTCGTGACTCGGTGACAGTGTCTGTAGACCTTACCTCAAATCTTCTATCCTCACCAGGTCCTAACTCGTGACTCGGTGACAGTGTCTGTAGACCTTACCTCAAATCTTCTATCCTCACCAGGTCCTAACTCGTGACTTTGTGACAGTGTCTGTAGACCTTACCTCAAATCTTCTATCCTCACCAGGTCCTAACTCGTGACTCGGTGACAGTGTCTGTAGACCTTACCTCAAATCTTCTATCCTCACCAGGTCTTGACTCGTGACTCGGTGACAGTGTCCGTGGACGCCGTTGTCTATTACCGGATCTCCTCGCCGACCATCTCGGTGGCCAATGTGGAGAACGCCGCCAACTCAACACAGCTCCTCGCCCAGACCAGCCTGAGGAACGTGCTGGGCACGCAGAACCTCTCCGAGATTCTCTCCAACCGGGAACACATCAGTGAGCAGATGCAGGTACGCTGGGGAGAGAGGTTGGAGAGGCTCTAGAGCAGCTTGATAGTGTGGCCGTAGATAAAGCTAGGGGCCGTCTAGAGATTGTGAATAGGCTCTAGAGGAGCTTGACAGTGTGGCCGTAGATATAGGTAGGGGCCGCCTAGAGATTTTGAATAGGCTCTAGAGGAGCGTGATAGTGTGGCCGTAGATATAGGTAGGGGCCGCCTAGAGATTTTGAATAGGCTCTAGAGGAGCGTGATAGTGTGGCCGTAGATATAGGTAGGGGCCGCCTAGAGATTTTGAATAGGCTCATAGGAGCGTGATAGTGTGGCCGTAGATATAGGTAGGGGCCGCCTAGAGATTTTGAATAGGCTCATAGGAGCGTGATAGTGTGGCCGTAGATATAGGTAGGGGCCGCCTAGAGATTTTGAATAGGCTCATAGGAGCGTGATAGTGTGGCCGTAGATATAGGTAGGGGCCGCCTGGAGATTTTGAATAGGCTCTAGAGGAGCTTGAATAGTGTGGCCGTAGATATAGGTAGGGGCCGCCTAGAGATTTTGAATAGGCTCTAGAGGAGCGTGATAGTGTGGCCGTAGATATAGGTAGGGGCCGCCTAGAGATTTTGAATAGGCTCATAGGAGCGTGATAGTGTGGCCGTAGATATAGGTAGGGGCCGCCTAGAGATTTTGAATAGGCTCTAGAGGAGCTTGAATAGTATGGCCGTAGATATAGGTAGGGGCCGCCTAGAGATTTTGAATAGGCTCTAGAGGAGCATGATGAGGTGGCTGTAGATTAAGGTAGGGGCCATCTAGAGATTTTGAATAGGCTCATAGGAGCGTGATAGTGTGGCCGTAGATATAGATAGGGGCCGCCTAGAGATTTTGAATAGGCTCTAGAGGAGCTTGAATAGTGTGGCCGTAGATATAGGTAGGGGCCGCCTAGAGATTTTGAATAGGCTCTAGAGGAGCGTGATAGTGTGGCCGTAGATATAGGTAGGGGCCGCCTGGAGATTTTGAATAGGCTCTAGAGGAGCTTGAATAGTGTGGCCGTAGATATAGGTAGGGGCCGCCTAGAGATTTTGAATAGGCTCTAGAGGAGCTTGAATAGTGTGGCCGTAGATATAGGTAGGGGCCGCCTAGAGATTTTGAATAGGCTCTAGAGGAGCTTGAATAGTGCGGCCGTAGATATAGGTAGGGGCCACCTAGAGATTTTGAATAGGCTCTAGAGGAGCTTGAATAGTGCGGCCGTAGATATAGGTAGGGGCCGCCTAGAGATTTTGAATAGGCTCTAGAGGAGCTTGAATAGTGTGGCCGTAGATATAGGTAGGGGCCATCTAGAGATTTTGAATAGGCTCTAGAGGAGCTTGAATAGTGCGGCCTAGATATAGGTAGGGGCCACCTAGAGATTTTGAATAGGCTCCAGAAGAGCTTGAATAGTGCGGCCGTAGATATAGGTAGGGGCCGCCTAGAGATTTTGAATAGGCTCTAGAGGAGCATGATGAGGTGGCCGTAGATTAAGGTAGGGGCCATCTAGAGATTTTGAATAGGCTCTAGAGGAGCTTGAATAGTGTGGCCGTAGATATAGGTAGGGGCCGCCTAGAGATTTTGAATAGGCTCTAGAGGAGCTTGAATAGTGCGGCCGTAGATATAGGTAGGGGCCACCTAGAGATTTTGAATAGGCTCCAGAAGAGCTTGAATAGTGTGGCCGTAGATATAGGTAGGGGCCCCTAGAGATTTTGAATAGGCTCTAGAGGAGCTTGAATAGTGTGGCCGTAGATATAGGTAGAGGGCCGCCTCAGAGATTTTGAATAGGCT
>JAWDGP010002108.1:0-20155 GCA_033675545.1 Elysia crispata | reverse complement strand
ATTGCTGTTAACTTCAAGATTGTATCTTTTTAGAACCCCTCTGTATCTGTGCTACGTCTATTCTCTCCGTGCTATGAAGTCCACATCATCTGCATATGCTACTTCATTGGGAAGAGTCTTTTCAGATTCAGGAAGTATCGGTCTGACTTCTTTGAGAGCATTTTCAAGATATACCAGCCCACAAACAGGATCGGGCTAAGGCTATCTCCTTGAGGTGTGCCTATATTACTTGTAAATTTCTTTTCCTCTTTGTTCCTCCTATTCTTATATTTAGGCAGGTGTTGCTAGAAGGAACCGCACTAATCTCAGCCTGCCTTTCTCGATGATGGTTTCGAGTATGTTAAGGAGGGTTTGCTCTGTTCATTGTGTCGAAGGCTGCTGACATATCTATCCCAGTAATTGTTATGTTTATCTTTTCTTCTGTACATGTAGTGTTTTGGTGCCAGCCATTTGTGTGTCCATGCTACGTCTGCTGTACTTATTTGGACGAAAACTGTTATGAGAGATGTATTTTTCTACATGTGGTCTTATTCTCTCAAGTACGATAGTTGAAAGAGTTTTTCTGGATGGTGTTTAGCAGTGTTATTGGTCGCAGATTCTTAGCGGACCTTGGTTTTCCTGGCTTTGGTAACGGTATGATTTCGCCGTTGACCCCTTTGATATTTGATATCTATAATAAGAACAATATTTAACTGTTATACACCTTTTTTTTTCCTCGAAACATAATCATTAACCTTAAGAAAAAAGAAGATGTATTTATTTCTTTGCCTTTTTTGGTATGATGTTCATACATTTACTAATATGAGTTACCAAATTTATATTATATATATATATACATATTTTTTTACCATTCGTTTCTTTCATTGATTTTTTTAATAAGAAGAAGATTTATTTATCAGTTATAATTAACCGAATTGAATATTTGACAGAAATTAACATTAATGCTTTTTTCTTTATTAACTTGTTGATAAAAGAAAGACAGAAGGATTTGATATCTTTATGTTTCGTGTTATTAATGAATAATTTTAAACCTGGCAATTTAAAATAAATAAATAAATAAAAATTTTCTTGTTTCAATTTTAACTTTTCGCATGTTTTTTTCTTCCCTCCTTGATATAGTTACACATTTTCGCGTAAAATTAAAACTGTTATTTCTTATGAAGTTTCTTGCTTCATTTTGTTGATCTTAATTTATTGAATAAAATGACAATATGAAATTAGGTGTGCTTGTCTCTCATTGCAACCGTATGTAAATACACATGTTACGTGAAGGAATACAACTTTTGTCGAGCAAGCGGTTACCGTTCAGTTACATCTAAAACGACCGAAGCAAAACACTGCGGAAAAAAAAAAACAGTAATGCAGACTGCTGATGAAAATATAAAATCACACAATGATTATGTCTTACTTTAACATCGCATACAATTATAAAGTATTTAAAACTTGGCGGAAAGAAAATAAAATAAAAACGACTGTACTTACCGGCAGTGAAATTATAAGAGGCAGGAAAGCTTTGAAAAAAAATACATAAATGTTTAAAACACACACACAAACATATATATATATATATATATATATATATACATATAAATATAGAAGATCTTACCTTAAATTTCCATGCATACTACACTTGTGTTTCTAGCGGAGGACAAAGCTGTCGCCTGTCTTCGGGTATGACTGAGGCGTGTTCGTTTGCGCTTGCCGTTCCGACCTTGTGTTGATGTTTCTTCCGGTGGGGGCACGATGAAAATATGTCCCTTTTTTGTTCAGACTTGGTTTTGTGTGTAGAATGAAGTATTTTTCTGCTATGTAAAGGTTGCATCTGTTTGTCGCTGCCGAGTATGGCTGCGCTCTTTCGATTACAGCCCATGATAAGTGGTATTCGGTTTTTTATTCTTTAAGTTTCCATATGAGTTCACTAAAAGTTGTGGCTGATTTCTTGTGGTTGAGTCGAAAGCTCGACGTGTGCTGATTGGGTCTGGTTTTGAACTCATTTTCTGTGATTCCTATATAGGTGTCTTGTGTTTTCGAGGGTTTCTATTCCACGGTTGCCTTGTAGACCACTCCCCTTTGAAGGCACTGGCCATTGAGTGGGCAAGATTGTTTATCCCTGCAGTTGCAAGTCTTGCCGTGTGATTCCTTTACCTTTGTAGATTCAAGGACTGTTTTATTGTGCAGAATATGAAACACATCATTTCTAACCACACTGACGTTTTAATGATTTCCCATTGGATGGTGCATTCGATATTCCTGTCTTTAAGTTCCCAAATGTGCTGTCTGAGCTTCGTATCTTTCTTCCTATGCACTAGTTTGAATGATGATTTATGTTGATTGTATCTGATTTTAAATTCGTTGTCAGTGTGAGCCCTATATAGCTTTCTGGATTCTTTGTTGTTGTCTCTGTCACTGTAGCTTTGCATATAACACATTTGGCAGCTTGCTTTTTCTCGGCAGTTTTACAATTCTCACGTTCGCTTTTTGTCGCAAAAGAAAGATTCCAATGTCCCTACTCGCTCTGTCTTAATTAGAAATCACTCTCACGTTTCTTCTCCTTCTCCCCTCAGTTGAGGAATTCTACGATACTCAAACTGTCCCTGTTAACAGTTAGACCGACGTTTCTTTTCCTGTTGACTAATCTATTGAGGATTTTGAATCAGTCGTTTGAGAATTCTCAACAATACATGAAAAAAAGGCGGCTAATATTTTTCGAGTCCGATATATAATCGACGTTAAAGCTTTATAAATGCATTGAGGTTGAAAATGTTTTTAAATGTCTTCTAAATATTCTTAAACACTCCAGTTCATAATATTATATATTTGTCACAGTCACATTCGAAACATTCAAATTATAATCAAATTCTTAGATGTTAACCTACAAAAGCATGTTGATAATTGTATACGTTTGATTAGGACTTCTACTTTGCTTTGTTTTTTGGTAATGAATACAAAATGTATGAATTCATGGCTTTTGGGGAAAAAATAATAAGCTAAGGCATTGTTTTTCAATAAGAAAATAGTTTGAATTGAATTACTTATAACATTATTGAACTGGTATACACCTCTTTTTCGAAACAAAATTATTAACATTAAGAAAAAAAAGTGCTTATTTAATGCCTTTATTTTACTGATGCTGTTGATACGATATAATAATAACACTTACCAAATACGTTGTAATTTTGTTTTCCATACGTTTCTTTTATTTTTTTAAACCATCCAATAATAATGTTTAACAGAAATTAACATAAATATTTTTACATTAGCATGTTAACAAATATAAAAGAAAGAATGATTTGAAATCTTTAAGTTTAAGGTTTTTAAAGAATACTTTTAGACATGACAATTTTCTCAAAAAAAAAACAAAAAAAAAACAAAACGAAAAAACAAAAACCTAAAAGAATTGTCACTTTCTTGTTTCTCACGGCTTTTTTCAAAGTTTTTTTTTTCTATTTCCTTCATATAGTTAGGCATTTCGCGTAAAATTAAAACTGTTGTTTTTTTTAAGAATGTTTTGCTTTTTTTATTTGAGTTAGTTTCTTGATTGAAATCAGAGGTGTTTGTATGTCATTATATCTATTTGACGTGCTTTTTTTATTTTTGGTTAGTTTTTGTCGTCTTAAAATATTTTAAATATATATGTTACATGAAGGAGTACCACTTTCGTCGTGCAATGTGTACATTCAGGGGCATCAAGCTTCGTGTGGACATTGCGGATAGCATTTTTTAGACTTATCCTGTAGCCATGAGTCAGTATGGCAGAATGAAGTATTAACAGATACTGGAGCCTTTTTTAAACTATCAGGTGTCCAGTTGGCCCAATACATCTCACAGAGGGAATAAACCGATAACAAAAACGGCTGCTATTTTTTTTCCAATTCCACCAACAGTTCTTATTAATTTTAAATGTGTCTATAAGTTGATAATATTTTTTTATATAATATTTCCAATCGAGTATTTTTTTATATAATAGGAATAATTTTTTGCTAATAATGTTAATATCTATCTTGTTAAATTACTCAAATACTAAGTATATCATTATTTAAAACTAAAATTTGAAACGATAAAAATATCTGTGGTTTCGAGCATTTGTTCATAGATCGGAGATGCGCTTTACAGATTTCCATTAATCTATTGAAACGCTGCTATATTTGTTGTTCAGAGTCTCGGTTAGTTAATACAGAAAATTCATTTCAACGGTTTTCTCAATGTTTTTTTCCCGGCTTGAGTTTGCAGTCATTACCATCTAGAAGACTTAATATCTCCAACAGTTTCATAAGATATTGGATCTGGATTGAGTGTTCTTCTTAATGTTTAAGGTATAAGTCAGTATTTTATTCCTCAGCGTCAATTAAATTAGGGCCACTACTATCAATGCGATGTAAATGTATAAATACGATGCATAGATAGATTAAAAACTGTTACTGACTTGCTACAAGGGGGGTTTCTTCTCTGAAGACTCCATGTTATCTAGCTCTCCAATGAGTTTCTACCTACTACACATGGCAAGTCCATTGACTTCCGGGAATAGGCCTGGGGACGTTTGGGAGAGACCGGAGGACTCCTGGAAAGACATGTGACACTAGGAAAGACTAGAATCTAGGCCTCGCGGGCTAGCAACCCCTTGGTCTCTAAAATAAATCGCTACAAGACATAATAAAGAGAGATGCTCCCAGGATCTACCGAAAGGGGGAGAGAAAGATGGATCAATCGGTGGCAAATCGATCACGACTGAAAACGTAAAAAGATCAGAACAACGGAGCAATTTGGAAACGGACTACCAATAAGTATGTGGCAGAAGATTTACCACCGAAAGAGAGATAAAGATCCACAGGACTAAAATGGGCTGCTTGAAGGCTTCGACGAATCAATAGCAGCGCACTGTTCAGGCAGGTAAGACGTCGGAAAACCAAAGCCAGATTCAAAACCACAGTGCTGAAGTTATCCGCGCTGAGGAGTCTGACGAAGAATTCCGACAGCTCATCAACGCTAAACGCCAGAAGATCAATTTCCCACCAGCAAGCGCAAAAGAACAATGGGAAGCTCTAGATAGCAAAATAGTCCTAAAACAGGACACGCTCATCGGGAAGAGCACTTTGGAGCACAAACTTACCACTTTCGGTGACATTATCTACCAGACATGTATTAACACCTACGGTGCTAAACAACATCAAGCCAAAAGAGAACCTAAGAAAAGTAGAAGGCAACGTCAGATGAAAACCCTGTGAAAGCAGAAGAAAAACGTAAGGAAACAAATGAAATCAGCGACTGAAGAAGAGAAAAATGGGCTGCAGAAACTTTGGCGAGGTTTGAAGTCGAGACACTCAGCACTGAGCAGAAGAGAATCCGCAAGGAAGAGACGAAGTCAAAAGAAAAAGAACCAGGAACGCTTCTACAAAGACGCATGTCAGTTTGCAAGACAACTCTTCCAGCAACCAAGATCAGGTTCTCTTTCAGAACAGAAATAACAGCTGGAGGACGACCTGAGGAAAACATATTCTGATCCAAATAGAGGAATACCTCTAAGTGAACCTGCAGGTCTGGTGTGACCAGCTGCTCCCGGAGAAGAATTCAATAGCAGACCACCAAGCTTGAAAGAAATCAATGCAGTAGTGCAAAAAGCAAGAGCGAAGTCAGCTCCAGGCCCCGATGGCGTGCCTTATCTTCTGAATAAAAGATGTCCAAACGTCCTAAAGCGGTTACACAAAATTCTCCGAGGAGCATGGAGCAACCTCAAGATCAGTGAGCAGTGGATGACTGCTGATGGAGTTTATATACCTAAGGAGCAAAACTCGACTGAAATAAATCAGTTTCAACCAATGTCGCTGTTGAATGTAGAAGGAAAGATATTCTTCTCAGTCATGGCATCCCGCTTAACACAATATCTCACTGAAAATGGGTACATAAATACCTCGGTCCAGAAAGGAGGCATCCCCGGAGTTTCTGGATGCTTAGAGCATGCAACAATGATCTGGAAAGCTATTCAAAGGGCAAAATCGGAGAAACTTAACCTCGACGTCATTTGGTTGGACCTGGCAAATGCTTACGGATCGGTACCACACCAAATGATTCAGCTGGCGCTGAGGATGTACCATGTTCCGGAGGATATACAAGTCATGCTAGATGACTATTTCAGCGGTTTCCGGATGAGATTCTCCACCAATAGCTACACCACAGACTGGATCAACTTGGAAATTGGCATCGCCATGGGCTGTACCATATCACCAATCCTGTTCGTCATGGCTATGGAAGTCATCTTGAAAGCAGCAGAAGATAGCGCAGACCCGGCTAATCTAGGTGGTGGTTGCTACATGCCTCCTTTAAAAGCATTCATGGATGATACCACCATAATCTGCGCAAAGGAAGACGAAGCACGCCGAATGCTAGAGCGCCTTGACGTCTTAATGGCATGGTGCAGGATGAAATTCAAACCAAAGAAGTCTCGCAGTCTTTCAGTCAGGAAAGGTAAGATAGATGCGACGACGATATTCACAGTGGCCAGTCAGCAGATACCAACGGTCAGTCAAGAACCAGTTAAGAGCCTTGGGAGATGGTACGATTCATCCATGAAAGATGCTACCAAAAGAGGACTAGAAACAGTAGAACTTGCTACCGAAGGCCTGCTAGCCATCAACAGATGTGGCCTTCAGGGTAAGCTGAAAGTGTGGTGCCTACAGTTTATGCTAATTCCGAAGCTCCTCTGGCCACTCCTGGTCTATGAAATCTGCTCAACTACAGTTGAGGCAACAGAAGCTAAGATCAATAAGTTCACCAGGAGGTGGTTAGGGGTACCTCCGGGTCTCACAGATGTGGCAATGTACTGCCGTAAAGCAAAGTTGAGACTCCCACTAAAATACATCTTGGAAGAGTATAAATGTGGCAAAGCCAGGCTACTGTCGATGTTAGAAGACTCCGAGGACCCAATTGTGAAGACAGTGCAACCTACCATAAAGGCGGGCAGGAAATGGAAAGTTGTCGAAGCCGTAGACGAAGCTAAGGAGTGCCTTAAGATTAAAGAAGTAATTGGGCAAACTCAAACTAACCGCAAAGGGTGAGGATCATCTACAGCAAAGTGATGGTCAAAAGCAGAAGGGAAAGAGAAAAGAGACATGGTCATTAATGAGATTCGGCTCAATGAAGATTCCAGAAGGGTTCAGAAAGCAGTCCAGCAACCTCAACAGGGACAATGGACTAACTGAGATAATGCCCTGCAGAAATCCCTCACATGGAACGAGATATGGCACATGGCGCCACTTCGCATCAGCTTTCTCAACAGATCAGTGTACGATCTCCTGCCCTCAAACGCAAATCTGGTACGGTGGGGAAAGAAAGAGGACCCCACTTGTCCGCTATGCCAAGGCAGCAGACCACAGAGCATGTCTTGAGCTCTTGCAAAATCGCCCTCTCACAGGGGCGATACACATGGAGGCATAACAGAGTCCTTCAGGAACTTGCCGCAATCATAAGCACGGCTAAAGGAGAGACTACCCTCCCTAATACCATCGCGTTGATATTCACAACAGAGGGAGGCGCTAAGTCATGGCACGGAAGGCCGGTGAGGACAACAAACCAGATAAAATGCCTTCTAGACGGCTGTGATGACTGGGATGTTTCAGCAGATCTTCCAGAATGGGACAGTCACCCCAGTATAATCAAAGAAACGAGATTAAGGCCTGATATCGTGATCCATTCAGCTTCCACACAACAATTGATCATGGTGGAGCTAACAGTACCATACGAAAACAGAATGGAAGAGGCCCACATCTACAAAAGAGACAAATACATGAACCTGACCAAAGAGATAGAAAATGCCGGATACAAAGCTGTGGTGATGCCCGTTGAGTTGGTGCCAGAGGATTCTTAGGGTCATCAGTCTACAACCTTCTACTAAACTTTCAATATGTGGCAACAAAAGAACAAAAGCTCTAAAGTTACTGGCGGAAATAGCCGAAAACAGTTCCCGGTGGATCTGGAGCAGGAGAAATGAGAGGTTCCTTCATAAGGATTAAAAATGCTCTGACCATCGCAGTACCAGGGCGAAGTGGTATAGCGCCGGGATCAGCAATCCATCAAGAGATGAACGTATGGGTTCGAATCCTGGCGCTGTGCAAAAAAAAAAAGATAACAGGGAGACACCTGGGAGTCATGACCTGGGTGTGGCACGGCCCCCTTAGAGTGTCAGAAGTTCAGGGCCGAAACACTTGCTACAAGGGGGGTTTCTTCCCTGAAGACTCCCTGTTATCTAGCTCCCCAATGAGTTTCTATCTACTATGAAACTAAAAAACCTTCTCGGCTGTGAATTACCAGTCCACCAGGTATAATCGTGAGTTATAACCAGATCTAGTTCTGGTGATAACCTGCAAGGCTGTAAAACTCAAAGAATGAAATGTTTGTGTAAATTTTGAAATTATATCAGCTCAAAATAATGTTCAAGCCTTCAACGTCTGGTGGTGAAAAGCGGAAGAGGAAAATAGTTAACGTAATGTGCTTAAAATAAACCCAATGGGTATTCCCGATTATTACGGGTAGCAGTTATCCTTACGTCAGTTATGAATATAAGTTTCTATTTTGGGAGGCTTTTTTCTTGCCACATACGGTATCAAATGCATTGTTTTGATCTGTATGTTTAAAACTGAAGTTCTAGATCAGTCTGATTATTTGTTTGGCAGTTATTTTTTCATCTAACTCTGATTTAGTAATGGTAACAGTGACAGAAGTAGTAGCAGCAGAAGCAGGAGTAGTAGTAGTAGTAGTAGTAGTAGTAGTAGTAGTAGTAGTAGTAGTAGTAGTAGTAGTAGTAGTAGTAGTAGTAGTAGTAGTAGTAGTAGTGGTAGTATGTTCAATGAAATGGCTGCTGTCTGAAACCTCTATGAAGGCCTTTGATGTTAATCCTTAAACATTCAGCATTACAGAGACCACCACAAAGTTTAGACCAGAACCAGGCTAGTGTCAATAATAAGGGGGAATAAAAGGGACCGCTGGGAATAAAAAGGAGAGAGAGAGAGAGAGAGAGGGGGGGAGAGAGAGAGAGAGGGGGGAGAGAGTGAGAGAGAGAGACAGAGAGAGAGAGAAAGAGAGACAGACAGAGGAGCGTGTTTTTGTTTGATTCTTTTGCAAAACCAAGATTTGTAAACAAATTGCAGATATGGAGCTGAGTCCCTTACTTTGATAACAACGAAAGTATATCCAGCCGTTTCTCTATACCCTGTATTTAATCTAATTTACAAACAACGACTATTTCCAATACTTCAGGACCCTTGACTAGTGGAACAAAATAAAGAGAGACAGAGAGAGAGACAGAGAGACAGAGACACAGAGAGAGACAGAGGGAGACAGAGAGAGAAAGAGAGGGATACAGGGAGAGAGACAGAGAAAGAGACAGAGAGAGATACAGGGAGAGACAGAAAGAGAGACAGAGGGAGACAGAGAGAGATACAGGGAGAGAGACAGAGAAAGAGACCGAGAGAGAGACAGAGAGAGAGAGAGAGGGACAGAGAGAGACTGAGAAATACAGAGAGAGAGAGAAAGAGGGAGAGACAGAGAGAGTCAGATACAGAGACACAGAGAGAGAAAGACAGAGAGAGACAGAGAGAGAAAGATGCAGAGAGTCAGAGAGAGAGACAGAGAGAGAAAGATGCAAAGAGTCAGAGAGAGACAGAGAGAGAAAGATGCAGAGAGTCAGAGAGAGAGACAGAGAGAGAAAGATGCAGAGAGTCAGAGAGAGAGAGAGACAGAGAGAGAAAGATGCAGAGAGTCAGAGAGAGAGAGAGAGACACACACACACATTCAAATAGAACCAAAAACAGGCAGCGCGATTTCGTAATAATACTGACGAAGCTTACAAAGTGAAACGTTTATACATTAAATTAATAATAGGTTTGTTCTTTCTTTTTTTTAACCGTAATTATAAAGTTGTGTACCTTTCTCCTTTAAGTGAGAGAGAGACAGACAGAGAGATACAGAGAGAGAGACAGAGAGACAGACAGCAGAAAGACAGACAGAGACAGAGAGAGACAGAGAGAGAAAAAAAGAGAGAGAGTGATGGAGAGAGAGAGAGACAGAGAGAAAGAGAGAGAATCTAAATAGAACCAAAAACTGACAGCGCGATTTCTATTATATTCTAATAAAACTGACGAAGCTTACAAAGTGAAACGTTTATCTATTAAATTAAAAATAGGTTTGTTCTTTCTTTTTAGCCTCGTAATTATAAAGTTGTGTGCTTTTTCCTTTTAGAGAGAGAGAGAGCGAGAGAGAGAGAGAGAGAGACAGACAGACAGACAGACAGACAGAGAGAGATAGAGAAAGTGTGTAGAAGGAAGAGAGATATTTTAAGATTACGAGAGTAAAGTAGAAAGAAGTTAATAGAGAAAAAGAGAGATAGACAGAATGAGAGATAGAGAAAAAAGAGAGAGATAAACAGAGAGAAACAGAGAGAGAGAGAAAGTGTGTGTGTAAGGAAGATATATATATATATATATATATATATATATAGAGAGAGAGAGAGAGAGAGAGATTACGAGAGTAAAGTAGAGAGAAGTTAAGAGAGAAAGAGAGAGAGAGAGAGAGAGAGAGAGAGAGAGAGAGAGAGAGTAAAAGAGGGACAGAAGACTAGCAATCAGTATAAGAAAGAGTGAGAAAGAGACAGAGAAAGAGAGAGTGTTGGAGAAAGAGAGGGAGAGGGAGACAGAGATAGAAAGAGTATTCCGTTTTGGTTTTTGGTTTGAGATTGCTAGTTTTGTTTTAATAGTGTGGTTTAGATATTTTAGGATAACTACTTGAAGTTGATTATTTTTTTATTAGATCTTGTAGTCCTGTTTTGTTTTTTTTTTATTTATTTATTTTTTTTATTTTTTTTATTTTATTTTTTTTTTTTTGAGATATTGAATTTATTTGGAGTTTGCAGTTTTATTGTTCCTTTACTATTTTTTTCACTATTACAACTATTTCAACTTAATAAAGCTCTAGTATAGACTACTTTAAACTTACCTGTGTTCCTCATCCTATTATATAATCACAGCAACCAATTAGTTAATTTGTTTTGTGGTGTTTGCAGTTTGTCTCTCTTGAGAGACACATAGAGTCGACCAACCAACATCTATACATGTGTAGTGATAGCTGGATATTCACTGTAGTGTATTGTTGGGATTTGATCAATAGTGTGTGTGTGTCTGAGAAAGTGATAAAGAGGGAGAAAGAGAGAGAGAGATGAAGATAGAGACCGAGAGAGAGAGCGGGGAAGATAGAGATAGAGAGACAAAGCAGAGACAGAGCAACAGAAAGACAGAGAAAGAGAGAGAGAGAGATAGAGAGAGTGAGAGAGATTGAGTGAGTGAGAGGGAGACAGATAAAGACAGAGCGAGAGAAAGAGACAGAGAAAGTGAGAGTGAGAGAGAGGAAGAGAGAGAGAAAGAGCGAGAAAGATTGAGAGAGACACATAGAGTCGACCAACCAATATCTATACATGTATAGTGATAGCTGGATATTCACTGTAGTGTATTGTTGGGATTTGATCAATAGTGTGCGTGTGTGTGTGTCTGAGAAAGTGATAAAGAGGGAGAAAGAGAGAGAGATGAAGATAGAGACAGAGAGAGAGAGAGAAAGATAGAGATAGAGAGACAAAGCAGAGACAGAGCAACAGAAAAAGAGAGAAAGAGAGAGAGAGAGAGATAGAGAGGGTGAGAGAGAGTGAGTGAGTGAGAGGGAGACAGATAAAGACAGAGCGAGAGAAAGAGACAGAGAGAGTGAGAGTGAGAGAGAGGAAGAGAGAGAGAAAGAGCGAGACAGATTGAGAGAGAGAGAGACAAATGAAGAAAGAGATACATATCAGAGACAGCGCGAAAGGAGAGAGAGAGAGAGAGAGAGAGAGAGAGAGAGAGAGAGAGAGAGAGAGAGAGAGAGAGAGAGAGAGAGAGAGAGAGAGAGAGAGAATGTTGATAAGGATTAATACGCACGATTTAGGTTAGAAAACCCAAAGCTGAATCTGATTTTAAGGATTTTGGTAGAAAAAAACTAGAATGTTCGGGTCAGAGTTTTTAATTTCAAAATGAAATAAAATCATTATATATACATTGATATAATTTACAACAAAAGCTTTTATAGCCATATATATATATATATATATATTAAATACGTTTAGTTGTGAAATTCAAAGCAACTGGAGACAAGAAATATCAAATACAGTCTACGCTAAAACAATAAAATGGTGTAGGAAAAATGTACACATCACATTATTATAATGGAGATATATTTATTTAGAAAAGTGAAATTCCTGCTAACCTTAAAAGTTAAATTATTTTATCTACACTGCGTGTACCGTATGTATTAAGCAAACTATAGCAAGCACAAGCATAAACATCTTTACAAAGGATCATTCCAGCATGAAATAAAATAAAGTCCTATCCTAAATCTTGTAACATTAAAAATAGATATACAATTACGTATTGTCAAGGGAGAGAATAATAAATTGAAGAAAACAAACAAAAAACCATCACAGCAAACAGTGTTATCCTCCTTGCATGAATGGAAACATTATATAACAAGAAAAAACTGGAAAGTTCTTGGAAGGTATGGAATATAAACTAAAATATATTTGTCTATTCTTAAATTAATTATTATGGTTTTCTCTCCTTTTCTCTCTCTCTCTCTCTCTCTCTCTCTCTCTCTCTCTCTCTCTCTCTCTCTCTCTCTCTCTCTCTCTCTCTCTCTCTCTTGTAGAATATTTCTGTCAGTGACGAACTAGATCTCTAGTCTAAATCTAGAGGCCTAGAATCTAAAAAGAAAAACAAAAAAAGAAACCTAACTAGATCGATATCTACACCTAGAATCTGACAAACTAGATCTAGACCTAGAATCTGACAAACTAGATGTAGACCTAAAAACTAGATCTAGACTTAGAATCTGACAAACTAGATCTAGACCTAGAATCTGACAAACTAGATCTAGACCTAGAATCTGACAAACTAGATGTAGACTTAAAAACTAGATCTAGACTTAGAATCTGACAAACTAGATCTAGACCTAGAATCTGAAAAACTAGATCTAGACCTAGAATCTGACAAACTATATCTAGACTTAGAATCTGACAAACTAGATCTAGATCTAGACCTAGAATCTGACAAATTAGATGTAGACCTAAAAACTAGATCTAGACCTAGAATCTGACAAACTAATCTAGATCTAGAATCTGACAAACTAGATCTAGACCTAGAATCTGACAAACTAGATCTAGATCTAGACTTAGAATCGGATAAACTTAGTGATGATAGTAAAAAACAAAAACACAATAAAACAATCACAAACTTTTATTTTTTTTTCCTCCTTAGAAATCACAAAAAGTTCCAGAGTTTAATACAAGAACCCCCTGTATCCGAAGTTGTATTGTTCCTGTTTAGATTCTCGTCCCCTGAGATTCTGGTGAAATCTTGTAATGATGTTGAGTTGGTCCTGGTGTTGTGTGGAAGTTGAGGAGAAACTTCCGCTATGAACTTGTATGATGCACAAGTAAAAACGACGGGTGCGTGGCCCCGGGGTAAACCCAAACACTGCTGCTCCACTGGAGCCCTGGCAGGTCGGCGTGTTATATACTACACGAGGGAATTCTTCATCTCTATATTGACCCAGTGTTATCTTCTTAGGTTGTCCGTGTGGGTGGGAGACAATCAGTGCAGGGCTGCGACCTCCATCACAAGGCGGTTGAAAGTCCAGACTAGGTAGACCTAGATCTAGAGGTTCTCTGAATTCACTATACAAACTCGTCCTGAGAGACTTGATCCTCTCACCCAAAGCTTCATCGTGTGTCACACACTCCATGTAACAGAGATCTGCGTCATGATTGATCTCCACCAATTCCAACCCCGTCACAGTCACCATCCTACCATCAAGCTTACAACTGTCATCATCATAAAACAGATCAACCCTTGTTGACTTTACCTCCTCCGTGTTATACACGACATGGTGAGCTGTCTGTACCCAGAATCTCCAGAACTTTCTAGTTATCTCCCCATTACATTTATCACAAGGACAAGGCTTGTCTGACACGGGTTTATAAAAATCGCTTATAAAACCAGTTCCCATGCGAGGTGTCATCGTTCCTCTGTGATTAGAAAATTCATCATCATCTGGTCTGTCTGGACTTGTCCAGTATAGTCTTAGTCTCACAGTTAGGTCTATCATTGCTCTAAGCACATCACGGTGTTTGTCAGTGTGTACTCTGGGCAAGTATTTGTCTTTGAAATCTTGGACAGACATAAATTCTTCATGTCCCGGATTTTTCGTACAATTCCTCCAGAGAGATCCACTCTCTGCTGCTTCACTTTCAAGTCCTCCACTCAGAATCTCACACTCGTGGTGGCCTGTGAGATAAAAAGAGGGGAAATCATTTCAAGTGACATAGATCTAATGATAAAAAAAACTGACTTGCTTCCCCTCTGATTATAGTTCTCTTGATGAGGAAAATACCTCCCTCTCTTCACCCTCTGTCTATCTTCCTCTTCTTCGTCCCCGTTTTTCAGTACGTTTTTTGTGATCTTCTCCCCTTAAATCTTTCTCTGAGTATTCTCTCTCTGTCTCTCTCTCTCTCTCTCTCTCTCTCTCTCTCTCTCTCTCTCTCTCTCTCTCTCTCTCTCTCTCTCCATTACTATCTCTATTTGTCTCTCTCTCTTTCTCCATTTCAAAATCTTACTCTCTCTCTCTCCTTCTCTCTCTATCTTTCTCTTTAACTCCCCTTTCACTAAGCCTTCAACACTACTATTATTACCATTACTACAACAAAAACAACAAAAACTACTACTACTACTACTACTACTACTACTACTACTACTACTACTACTACTACTACTACTACTACTACTACTACTACTACTACTACTACTACTACTACTACTACTACTACTACTACTACTACTACTACTACTACTACTACTACTACTACTACTACTACTACTACTACTACTACTATCAACGATTGCTATTACATCCACTACTACCACTACTACTACTACTTCTACTACGACTACTACAGCTACTACTACTACTACTACTACTACTACTACTACTACTACTACTACTACTACTACTACTACTACTACTACTACTACTACTACGACGACGACGACGACGACCACGACGACGACGACCACGACGACAACTACATACTACTACTAAAACAACTGCAACTGCAAATACTACTACTACTACTACTACTACTAGTACTACTACTACTACTACTACTACTACTACTACTACTACTACTACTACTACTACTACTACTACTACTACTACTACTACGACGACGACGACGACGACAACCACAACGACAACTACAACTACTACTACTACTACTACTACTACTACTACTACTACTACTACTACTACTACTACTACTACTACTACTACTACTACTACTACTGCTACTCCTACTACAACTGCTGCTACTACTACTACTGCTGCTGTACTGCTGCTGCTCCTGCTGCTGCTGCTGCTGCTGCTGCTGCTGCTGCTGCTGCTACATTGCTGCTGCTGGGCTGGCCGAGCCATGCTGTTGCTGCTGCATTTGCTGCTGCTGCTTGGGCTGCTTGGCTGCTGCTGCTGCTGCTGCTGCTGCTGCTGCTGCTGCTGCTGCTGCTGCTGCTGCTGCTGCTTGGCGGCTGCTGCTGCTGCTGCTGCTGCTGCTGCTGCTGCTGCTGCTGCTGCTGTTGCTGCTGCTGCTGCTGCTGCTGCTGCTGCTGCTGCTTGGCTGCTGCTGCTGCTGCTGCTGCCTTGGCAGCAGCTGCGGACAGAGGCGATGACTGGCTGCTGCTGCTGCTGCTGCTGCTGCTGCTGCTGCTGCTGCTGCTGCTGCTGCACTGCTGCTGCGTCGACGACGACGACGACGACGACCCAGCAGCGTGCTGCTTCTGCTGCTGCTGCTGCTGCTGCTGCTGCTGCTGCTGCTGCTGCTGCTGCTGCTGCTGCTGCTGCTGCTGCTGCCTTGAAACTACTACCTGGTGCGGTACTGGCTTGCTACTGCTGAGTTGCTGCTGCGTGCTGCTGCTGCTGCTGCTGCTGCTGCTGCTGCTGCTGCTGCTGCTGCTTGTGGTGCGCTACTACTACTACTACTACTACTACTACTACTGCTACTACAACTACTACTGCTAACTACTCCTACTACTACTACTACTAAAACTGCTGCTACTAGTACACTTACTACTACTACTACTACTACTACTACTACTACTACTACGACTACAACTACACTTACTACTACTACTACTACTACTACTACTACTACTACTACTACTACTACTACTACTACTACTACTACTACTACTACTACTACCACTACTACTAAAACTTCTAATACTATTACTACTATTACTAGTACTACTACTACTTCTACTACTACTACTACTAATTATAATTCTACTACTACTAATATTACTACTACTATTACAATTACTACTACTACTACTACTACTACTACTACTACTACTACTACTACTACTACTACTACTACTACTACTACTACTACTACTACTACTACTGGAGATAACCCTACAGTTCTTTCAGAACTAATGATACTACCATGATCACTTTTAATACTGCAGATTTTACATATGTCACACTTTGTTTCAATCTAACTGCAGTGTCCAATACTTGTTCATTTACCTTTTCTTTTTTTGATTTGACTGCATAATCTGTTACTTCCGTCTCCAACACGGTTCCTTGTCATGTGCTCATCCACTGGGGGGTAAAAAGATAAAATATGAAAATCATAAAAAATGATTTAATACTTTTGGATATCTCCTCTGTCTGTCTGTCTCTCTCTCTGTCACACACATACACACACATATAAATACTTTCTCAATCAATTTTTGTCTCATGCTTTTTCCAATGCCTGCCTTTAATTAATGTCCAATATTCTCTATCTGCCAGTTACAGTGTTTATGTCTCTTATTTTCTTTTCTTCCCATTTTCACTATACTATGTGTCTCCCTACCTTTCCCTCCTTCTACTTTTTTTAACTGCACTTTTTTCGTCTTTCTCTTTTCTTCGTTTCTTATTGGTGTCTTTCTCTCTGTCTTTCACTGTCTCTCTCTCTCCTCTCCCTCTCTCTCTCTCTCTGCCTGCCTTCCTGCCTGCTTGTCTGTCTATCTGTCTGTCTATCTGTCTGTCTGTCTGTCTGTCTGTCTCTCTCTCTCTCTCTCTCTTTCTCTCTCTACTAATTCTACTACTGCTACTACTACTACTACTACTACTACTACTACTACTACTACTACTACTACTACTACTACTACTACTACTACTACTACTACTACTACCACCATACAAGACAGGTTTAAGTATCAACTTACTATTTCTGTGTTGATCTCTCGTGCGTACGCTGTATATTCCTGAGGAAGACGATCGATATAAATCTATTAAAGAAATATCTTGATTGGAAAACGTTAAACCACGGATATATCTGTTTTGTTTGACTTTCTTTATTCTTGTAAGTTCTAATCCTCCACAGATTGTTTTCTCTCCAGCCTCCTCCTCCTTTCTTAGGCTAATTATTTCCTAATCATCTTTTCTTTCTACTCCGCATAGATAACTAGAGGGACAGACAGATAAACAGACCAACAGAGGATGGGCAGTATTAAACATTTACATATATATAATACATTCTTAGATAGCAGTGATAAAAGAGTAATTTTTTCTTGCTTATCAAGATTTCATCCTTTATAATGTTTAAAATTTAAGTGAACTAAAGTTAGGCCAGAAATGAATCTAGGAAGACCTAAACTCACCTAAAGTAGTTTGAGTTCAATCAACGGTGATATACGTCAAGATCTCATTCTCTTTTACATATTAAATTCAAGTGAACTAAAGATAGGGCAGAAATGAATCTAGGAAGACCTAAACTCACCTTAAGTAGTTTGAGTTCAATCAACGCTGATTTTAGTCAACATCCCACAGCCACCAGCGTTCCTATAAATGAAAAAAAAATTAAACAGAGAAATTCTATCAAAACAAAAATTACTTCAATTGTAATATTGATGATGGGACTCTAAAAAATGAAAAAAAGAGAAAATCTAGCAAAGAAAAATTACTTCAAGCGTAATATTGATGCCGGGACTCTGGAAACTTAAAAACAGATTTAGATCTCTCAGATTTTATGGACTTAACAACTGATTAGAAGTCGGTTGTAGTGAGTCAAATTCGTGTTATTTCTTTATAAGCGTCAATCATTTCATGGGATGAAATTAAATCAGACACTGTTATTAATTTCGTTTAGTTAAGAAGGTCTTGTACATCATGGTACTGAAAAAATACTTCCTTAATTGGATAACACATCCTGAACTAGGGTAGAACTAGAAGTAAAATCTACATATAGGAAGATGCTAAAACTGTTGGTAAAACATCATGAACAAAGGTTGAAATGGAACAGGAAACTTTTAACTTTGTTGGTCACCCATCCTGAACTAGGGTAGAACTAGAAGTAAAATCTACAGATAGTAAGATGCTAATACTGTTGGTAATACATCATGGACAAGGGTTGAAGTGGAACAGGAAACTTTTAATATTGTTGGTCACACATCCTGAACTAGGGTAGAACTAGAAGTAAAATCTACAGATAGTAAGATGCTAATACTGTTGGTAATAAATCATGAGTAAGGGTTGAAGTGGAAGAGGAAGGTTTTAATACTGTTGGTCACACATCCTGAGCTAGGGTAGAACTAGAAGTAAAATCTACATATAGTAAGATGCTAATACTGTTGGTAATACATCATGGACAAGGGTTGAAGTGGAACAGGAAGGTTTTAATACTGTTGGTCACACATCCTGAACTAGGGTAGAACTAGAAGTAAAATCTACATATAGTAAGATGCTAATACGGTTGGTAATACATCATGAACAAGGATAAAAGTAGAAAAGCAAGGTGATCATATCTGGAACTTAAAAAAGGCCAACATAGATTACAGCATCTACTAGAACATTGTTGAAAATGGACAAGGGTTCAAGTGGAACAGGAAACTTTTAATATTATTGGTCACACATCCTGAACTAGGGTAGGACTAGAAGTAAAATCTGCATATAGTAAGATGCTAATACGGTTGGTAATACATCATGAACAAGGATAAAAGTAGAAAAGCAAGGTGATCATATCTGGAACTTAAAAAAGGCCAACATAGATTACAGCATCTCCTAGAACATTGTTGAAAAAGCCCAAACATATTCAACCACAACAACAATGTACAACCTTGGCACTGCTGATAAATGTAATATTCTCAAGGCAAAACCAAGTGTGAATAAAATTAAAGAAATGTTTACGTCATGTCCCAATAGGAAAGAACATATTGTACGGGAACAAAAAAGAGATGAAACTAAGAACAAGATAGAGAGAGTAACGAAATATCCCATAATCATACATGGTGAGAGTTGGGGACAAAGAACAAGATAGAGAGGGTAACGAAATATCCCATAATCATACATGGTGAGAGTTGGGGACAAAGAACAAGATAGAGATGGTAACGATATATCCCATAATCATACATGGTGAGAGTTGGGGACAAAGAACAAGATGGAGAGAGTAACGAAATATCCCATAATCATACATGGTGAGAGTTGGGGACAAAGAACAAGATAGAGAGGGTAACGAAATATCCCATAATCATACATGGTGAGAGTTGGGGACAAAGAACAAGATAGAGATGGTAACGATATATCCCATAATCATACATGGTGAGAGTTGGGGACAAAGAACAAGATGGAGAGAGTAACGAAATATCCCATAATCATACATGGTGAGAGTTGGGGACAAAGAACAAGATAGAGAGGGTAATGAAATATCTCATAATTATACATGGTGAGAGTTGGGGACAAAGAACAAGATAGAGAGGGTAACGATATATCCCATAATCATACATGGTGAGAGTTGGGGACAAAGAACAAGATAGAGAGGGTAACGATATATCCCATAATCATACATGGTGAGAATTGGGGACAAAGAACAACCTAGTTGTGATGTTGTCCACTCGAAGCAAATGTGTACATGTGTTATGTTTTACGCATATATAAATAAACATTTATAACAAAGCAATACAAACCGAATGAATACACACTAAATTTCAAATCAATCATTTGAATAATACATACGAGCAGATAAATTTTTTCCTTCGGGTAGACCTACGAAAGTGTGTGA
>JAWDGP010002107.1:0-11702 GCA_033675545.1 Elysia crispata | reverse complement strand
CTCTCTCTCTCTCTCTCTCTCTCTCTCTCTCTCTCTCTCTCTCTCTCTCTCTCTCTCTCTCTCTCTCTCTCTCTCTCTCTCTCTCTCTCTCTCTCTCTCTCGCTCTCTCTCTCCCCTCCCTATCTGATCAAATCAGCCCTAAAATAGTAGGCTCTTTACCTCTCTTGTCATATCTACTCTCTCAGCCTCAAGAAAACTAATCTCTTTGCCTCTCTTTCCATCTGCCAACTCTCTCAATCCTAGAAAACTAATATTTGCCTCTCCTGCCATCTTTTTACTTTCTAAGCCCTTGAAAACTAGTTCTTGCCTCTCCTACCATTTTTATATAACTTCTCTCAACCCTAAAAAAAAGCTAATCTTTGCCACACTCACAATCTCTCTACCCTCTCAACCCTAAAAAAACTAATCTTTGCCACTCTTGCAATCTCTCTACCCTCTCAACCCTAAAAAAAAGCTAATCTTTGCCACTCTTGCAATCTCTCTACCCTCTCAACCCTAGAAAACTAATCTTTGCCTCTCTTGCCATCTCTCTACTCGTTCAGCCCTTAAAAAAAAAAAAAACCAACTAATCTTTGCCTCTCTTTCCGTCCCTGTACCATCTCAGCCCTGGCCCCAACATTTGCTTTGACGCCAGTAATCAGCTCAATGCAGGGTGCTGTAGGGGGAAATGTGAGCATCCCCTGCCAGCCCCAGGCCGCTCCACGGGCAAACATCCGATGGGAGAAGAATGGAGGGAAGTGGGTACAAATGCACGCTAATGGTGACCTTCACCTTACACAGCTCACCAAACAGAGCTCTGGACGATACACGTGCGTGGCAACCAATGCCCTTGGAGAAGCCAGGTCCAGCTGCAATCTCAATGTGCAAGGTAACTAAATACAGCATCGGTGGAGCGAGCAAAATCTTGCTCAAATCTGTGCAAGGAAATTATATACACCTTAGAAAAAAAAATAATAAAAAAGGCAAATCCAAAAAAACAGCCCCCCCATAAAAATATTAGCAAGATTAATAATAATCGAGAAATGTGACAAGAAAAGACAGTAATGCAACAACTTTCTGGGTTCTTTTTAAGTTCCCAATATTTTTCTCTTTCAGGATTCATTGAGAATTGCTTTTTTTAAATTCTGAATTTGGCTAAAACAAGATGAAGAGGTGTTTTCATAAAGTGCGACCTCAATTTAAGATAACATCCTGTATTTGTTGTGTGAGGAAATAGTAGAATTTTTTTTTATTCATTTAAGATTTATAAATGTTCATTGCATGTTAATTTAATATAGTTACACAATGGAAGGAAATGTAAAAAAAAAAAAAAAAAGCAACACAGCGCAAAAGATGTAGCAAAAGAATTCAAGAAACATGGCATCTTTGTAAGATGTGCTCCTGGTACACTCACTATTTGGTTTGAGAAATTTTAATATATCGTATCTCAACCATCATTTCAGCCCAGTCTGTTTTTGTAGAGGGGCCAGGGGACTCAACTGTTCTTGCAGATGGTAACTGCTTGGATTGTAGAACTTTAAAGTATCGTATCTAAACCATCATTTCAGCCCACTCTGTTTTTGTAGACAGGCCAGGAGACCGAACTTTTTGCAAATGGTAACTGCTGGATTGTGGAACTTAAATGTATCGTATCTAAACCATCATTTCAGATCAGTCCGTTATACGAGAAAGGCCAGAGGACCGAACTGTTCTTGTGAATGGGTCAACGGCAGCACCTGCAAGGCTGGCGACTCTAGCAAATCAGATGTGGTCTACTCCTGGACCTTCAACAATCACGTGATCCATTTTACTGGCCGAAACGACGACTCAGCTACTTACTCCATAGTATCTACAGCTGTTTGAAACAATGTTCAGAAAATGTATATCTCTTCGCACCAATCTTTGCCAAAAGGAAAAAATTATAATCATCGTTATAAGGAATCGGTTACTACTCAACCCAGCTTGTTAAATTTAGTTTTGTTTTGATTTGATTATCATGCAAAATATATGAAGATTAGCTATCTAATGACAAAGAATAATATGACCCAGGTACGAAGTGTCAAAAAACCTTTTCCCAATCTTAATTTTCTTTGCTCTTGATTATGTGAATGCTATGAAATTTAAAATTACTTGAAAAAAAAAAGATACATTGCGAAATTCTTTCCAATTAAGATGAAGGTAGTGAACAAATCTCGTATAATTGTACATACTTGCTAACTTTTAACATTTGATTGAAAGCAATAGTATTTAGATGAAAACATGCCCCTACATGCTTAACTTCAAATCTGCAGCATCTTCATCACCAGCCGAACGCTGTGACTAGCCAGGATGGGACTCTGTACATCACCAGCGCTAAGTACAGACACGAGGGAATGTACGGCGCACGTCCGCTTCCGTCACAGGCTCGATTTCTGCCGAAGGGTATCTGACTGTCAATGGTAAGGAAGATCTAAACGTTTGCTCGAATCTTAATCAACTAAAGTATTCGGGAATTAAAATCACAATGATTAAATCATAAGTTTTTTCGAACATACACAGAGAGACTTTGTTGTAAAATATGAAACAGGTCTTTGTGTTCTGGTATTGTTTAACATACTCATAGAAACTTGTTGGAAAATATGAAACAGATCTTTGTGTTGTGCTGTTGGCTTAACATATACAGAGAAACGTGTTGGAAATTATGGAACAGCTGTTTGTGTTATGGTATGGGTTGACACCCACAAAGAGACTTGTTGGAAAATATGAAACTGATCATTGTGTTGTGGTGTTGGCTTAACATAGAAAAAGAAACTTAGTGAAAAATATTAAACAGCTGTTTGTGTTGTGATATTGGGTAGACATACACAGAGAGACTTTCAGCGTTAAGAAAAATCAGAATAAATGTTGTTTTTTCTGTATTTATTTTTATATTTAGAACTATAAGGTGGAAAAAGTTGAAACATGTGAAAAACGACCATAGTTTATATGTGGCAGAATTTGATTAAAGTCTGAGGAAATGATGGCAGTTATTTTCATACACAAGAAATCCTCATACAACATTCCGGCTAAAAATAGATTTTGTTCGAAATATATTGTCTTTACAAGTGACGACCTCGACCTTCGATTGTTGTTGTCTTTGCTATGAGTTGACTCCCTTTTATTTACAAGTCTTGCCTAAATGGAGGTAATTTTTTTTAACCTTTTCTTGGCCAAACACACCTTTTACTTCTCTCCTCAACCCACCTCTCTCCTCCCCCCCCCCCCCCCCCCATTGTCCCTCTTCCTCTTTGATCACGAGTACAGTGACGTAATAAAACATGCTCTTTTCCCGTGCATTATGGTTGATATGTTTTTTTTAATGCCCGTTATCCTATACCATTAACTACTTGCTAGTCATTTGGTAAGTTGCACAATGCTTAGATTTTACGGGAAAATTATACAGGTCTTAAAACGTTACTACTTGCCCGGCACTCACCCCCACCCCCACCCCCACCCCACGTCTCCAGGCCCGCCAGGAGAACCCGGGTGGAGTCCACGCAAGGGGGAGGTAAAACAGAGAAGGCGTATCAGGGCGAGCTTAGAGCTGTGGTGGGAGGATGGCCAGAAGTACGGCTACGACGTGACCTACTACATCATCGAGTACAGGTCATTCTTTGACGACAGAGATGCCTGGACCGTGTGGAGAGATGGTCAGTCTCCCGCGCTCAGAATATTCTCCGCAGTTTTTTTTTTTAAATTGTTTGAGTTGTAGATGGACAACTAAACCCCTGTGAAATCGTCCCCAAAAATGTTGTAGATGAAACGCTGGCTGCTTTTCTGGGGTTCGTGAATGAAAGGTAATACTGGGGAAGAAATAATGTTTTCTAGTGTAAGGGCTTCCTGAGTTTTTCTATAACTACTAAGACGAACAGTTATTGTAGCCGAGGGAAGAATGTTTGAGCATGGGGTTACCACAAGAATTGCAAAGACCAAGACTAGCTTTACTAATTCTTTTGATCTTCATTGTATTCTGAAAGCCTGATGATCACTGTTTATTTCCATCTATATATATATTAAAATTAAGGTGCCCACTTTGATCGTCACGATCAGCCAAGAGATCCAGGGTTAAAGATAGGATAACAAATCTGTACTTACAGACTTATCACATCTGTACTGACAGATATATCACATCTGTACCGACAGATATATCACATCTGTACTGACAGACATATCACATCTGTCGGCCGGGGGATATATCAGCATCTGCAATTGATTAGACATATCACATCTGTACTGACAGACATATCACATCTGTCGGTCAGACATATCACATCTGTACTGACAGACATATTCACATCTGTACTGACAGATATATCACATCTGTCGGTCAGACATATCACATCTGTACTGACAGACATATCACATCTGTACTACGACAGACATATCACATCTGTAATGGACAGACATATCACATCTGTCTGCAGTATCATCAGAGAAAGGTTTGAATCCATTAGCAGCATGAATAATAGAGAGAATCGAAAACGTGAAATAAATCAGCCATAACTTTTGGATCGTTCATTTTCTAGAGTTTTGAAATATGAAATTTTATTTTATGGCTTTAATTATACCGGAATGCATGTACATAAATAATATTATTATATTCCATCACATAAAGCTGCCTTCGTTTAACGCGGGTTTTTTTTATATATCACATACTGAACATTTTCAACTCCTGCCTCTTCAAAATGTCCAAAGAATATTCCGATCATGGAGCGGACTGCCATATTGTTAGACAAATATCGGGACTGGAGAGGCTACGTGGTTAAGGGTGGGCTCTCCCCTGGCTCTGCCTACTACTTCCGGGGGTCACAGCATGCAACAGTGAGATCGGCTGCGGCCCACCAAGCAGCGGACTTTACGGTAAGAGAGAGAGAGAGAGAGAGAGAGAGAGAGAGAGAGAGAGAGAGAGAGAGAGAGAGAGAGAGAGAGAGAGAGAGAGAGAGAGAGAGAGAGAGAAAAAAAAAAAAAAAAAAAAAAAAAAAAAAAAAAAAAAAAAAAAAAAAAAACACAAAAAAAAAAAAAAAAAAAAAAAAAAAAAAAAAAAAAAAAAAAAAAAAAAAAAAAAAAAAAAAAAAAAAAAAAAAAAAAAAAAAAAAATAGAGAGAGAGACAGCGAGAGAGAGAGAAGCAGACAGAGAGAGAGAGAGACATACACAGAGAGATAGAGAGACACAGATGGAGGCAGAGACAGAAAGAAAGGAAGGTACACACAGAGAGAGAGAAATTTACACAGAGAGATAGAGAGAGAGAGACAGACACAGAGAGAGAAGCAGATAGAGAAACAGAGAGAGAGAGAGAGAGAGAGAGAGAGAGAGAGAGAGAGAGAGAGAGAGAGAGAGAGAGAGGCAGACAGAGAGACAGAGAGGGAGAAAAACAGATTGAGGGTGA
Organism: Elysia crispata; assembly: GCA_033675545.1. NCBI lineage: Eukaryota > Metazoa > Mollusca > Gastropoda > Plakobranchidae > Elysia > Elysia crispata. Next base: position 6,318 of record JAWDGP010002107.1, on the reverse strand, counting down.
TTACCTAGGGAGAGGAAGTATGAAAGAGATAGAATAAGATATATTTGGAGAGGAGAAATGTAGAGAAGGAGAAAGAAAGAGAGAAAAGTAGAGATAAAGACAGAATAAGAGATACATAGATTAACAGATAGAGAAAAGGTAGGACGAGAGGTAGAGAGAGAAACATGCGAGGGATGGAAAATTTTTGGCAGTCGAGTTTTTTTGTTTTACTTTGAATTTGCTGTCGTGTAAGAAATTTTAGAGATTGTATTTTATTCTTGCTTTTCAACCTCTCAAATTAAATATTAGAATATTGGCTAAATCTGTTAGCATTCTTATCATAAACCAGTGTTTTTCTGATTGTATCTACCAGAGTACTACAGTATGGCGTCTGCCCCGCCCATATATCCTCCTGATAATGTGGGAGGAGGAGGAGGAGCTGGAGGGACTCCCTTCAGATTAAGTGGATGTGAGTAATGTCTCTAAATCCCCCTGCGCTCACCTTTTCCCCTCTTCTCCCTGCCTACCGGGGCGGCATGGTTTCATAGTACTCCACAGATCAAGATTATGACGCAATTTCGCGTGAAGTTTAAGCGATGTCTGCGGCATCGATCAATAAGGAAATAAGAAGCTTTCATGCTGCGAAAAGCATTTAAAAAGGCAGTTATTCTGCTGAAACATTAGTACATTGAAATCAAATGACAGAATTTGCAATGTCAAATGAGGGATCTTTTTGGACATGGAATGTTAGAGGCTATGAAGAGCTTAAGTTTAAAATGATAAGGATATCATTTTAATTAATGTGGATATCATCGAAAAGTAATATGGATACCATTTAAAAGTAATAAGGATATCATCTAAAAGTAATATGGATATCATCTAAAGGAATGTGGATATCATCGAAAAGTAACAAGGATACCATCTAAAAGTAATATGATATCATCTAAAAGTAATATGATATCATCTAAAGGAATGGATATCATCGAAAAGCAGCTATGATACTATCTAAAAGCAAAGGATACCATTCAAAGCATAAAATCTGTAGCCCCCTAGATGACACCTGCTGCAACGTTTTTTGCCAACTTCAGTATCAGTTTCTAGGTTTACCTGATTCTCTCCGTGCAGCCGCTGCCCAGAAGCAAGTGGGGTCTCAGGGGACTATCGCCTACACTATGTACTTCCCGGGCCCAAGAAAGAGGACGAGAGGGATGCGCCATAGTGAGGAGACGGTGAGTGTTGGCTTCTAGTTTTTTATATATATACACAATATATATATATATATAAAACACACACACATATAGAGAGAGAGAGAGAGAGAGAGAGAGAGAGAGAGAGAGAGAGAGAGAGAGAGAGAGAGGGGGGGGGGGGGGTCTAAGGGCGTTCATAGCATGGTCAATTTTTCAAAGAGATTTTTATAATTTTTGTAAAGGTAGACATTACACGTCTCTTTTTTCTAGGTTGAAAACATTCCGGTGCTAAACATCGAGTGACTCAGAATTTCGGAATAAAATAGTTTTTCGCCTCTTTGCCGTTTTTGCATTAAAATTTTATGAAAATGGTTTATAAATAATATTCACCTCACTCAATTTGAGGATTTTACAAGGTGGAAAAAAAATCACTTGGATATAAACTGATATTTTTTTGATTTTCTTTCTTCTTTTTTCCAATTTCTCATAAGGATCGCAAAATAACAAAAATATGGTAATGATATGCACATGTATCTTTCGTGTTATACAGTGGATGTGTTCACACCTCTAAAAATCTTCATTTGACTCCCTTATCAACTCTTGAATTTGAATTTACTCTGAAGAATCTTCTTTGACTCCTTACCAACTCTGAAATTGGTTCACTACTAAAAATTTTCATTCGACTCTTTTCCAACTCTGAAATTGGTTCACTTCTAAAGAATCTTCATTCGACTCCTTACCAACTCTGACATTGGTTCACTCTAAAGAATCTTCTTTCGCTCTTTACTAACTCTTGAACTTTCCACAGTACGAAGACAGACAAGACATAATTCATCAAAGTGGTAGGTCTCAGCAACTACTACCGCGGCCCTACACTGTCAAGGTCCAGGCCCGTAACCCTGAGGGGTCGGGACCCAACCCACAGTGAGGGCCACTGTCATGTCTGCAGAAAGACGGAAGGAACAGCAGTAGAGAATCGAATCTATCTATTCATATCGATATTTACATCCTGGTGCTCTGATCTTTGACTTGAGTTCAAACTCAAAAACCAAAAACGACCAACCTTGACCAAGAAAACCTAATAGTGTCATTATTTTTTTCTTGATTGGGACGGGGAGAGGGGGGAGATAGGAATCTGGAACCTATGAAGCTCTTGGCGAGTACTATTATGGCATGTGCAATCATATCACATAAAGAATATGGGTTATGCGAGACGTCATCCATGATACGCATCCATAGTTACGGAATATAAATAAATTTTTCATAAGAGAAACGGCGTTATACCAATTCTTATGATCCCACATATCGTTTTCCTCACTAAAAGTGCTGCTAGAAGCTCAACTGATTTTTGAGTCAGCAGAGGCGATCAATACCACAGCAGGCATGGTCTTACTGGATTCTTGGGTACCTGCAACCGGGAGAGAGGAGGCCCGTGGAGCTATAGGTGATACCAGGCATATTTCAGCAACTGTAAAGCATTGACATAGACAAACTCACAAAGTAATACAGGAGTTGGCTAAACTTTATTTACTTTGTTAACAACTATAGCACACAGACAACCTCACAAAGTAATATGAGTTGGCTAAACTATTTACTTTGTTAGCAACTGTGAAAGTAATATGGTAGACAAACTCACAAAGCAATATGAGTTGGCTAAACTATTGCTTTGTTAGCAACTGTAGCACACAGACAAACTAATATGAGTTGAAGCTAAACTATTTTGTTTGTTAGCAACTGTAGCACACAAAGTAATATGAGTTATTCAAATCCATTTACTTTGTTAGTATCAGTAGCACACAGACAAAATAATAATTATGGAGATGCTAAACTATTTAGTGTAAGTTAACAACTGTAGCACACAGACAAAGTAATATGAGTTGACTTAACTATTTAGCACAGTTTATAAAATCTGTAAGTACAAAGACAAAGTAATATGAGTCGACTAAATTATTTAGTTTGTTAGCAACTGTAGCACACAGACAAAGTAATATGAGTTGACATAACAATTTAGTTTGTTACAACTATACACACAAAAAAATAATGAACGAAGTTAATCTCAGCAACAACTGTGGCACACACACATACAAAGTAATATTTGTTGGCTAAACTATTTAGATTTTTATTTCAATAATGGTAAAGAGAAGAGTAGGCACTAAACAAAGCGAACTAGACAAACGAAATTCCTTGAGTATGACTAGGGCTAGAAAAATGGGATGGAGAAAGAGATCTAGAGTGACGTGCATGCAGGAGGCCAAACAATAAATGCGAACTGTTTAGCGAAATTAGCAAAACAAAAGTCTTATAAAAACCATCGTCAACAATTTCACTCCAGACTTGAAAAACAAAAAGAGGGAAAGGAAGTCATTTATCAGGCCAAGTTTTAGACTAAAATATTACGCCAAAAAAATAAGACATCCGTTATCAGTACCACATGTAGGAGAAGTTACAAAAAGAATGTTGAAAGTTTTATGGTGAGACTTGAGGAAGAGGCAGAGAGGCAGTGACAGATACAGAGAGAGAAAGAGCCAGAGAGAGAGAGAGAGAGAGAGAGAGAGAGAGAGAGAGAGAGAGAGAGAGAGAAAGAGAGAAGCAAGGAGAGATCGAGAGAGAGAGAGAGAGTAAAAAAAAAAAAAAGGAGAGAGAGACATACAGGCAGATAGACAAACGCCTGCATGGTGTAGGCATACCTTTGTTTGACAAAAGAAAAAGACAATACCCTGTCATCTACAATTGGCCTCTCCCGCCGCTAAGCTCGAGCTATACTTTCAGCTACTCCTTCAGCAAACACCTATACCCCTCTGTTTCCTACCAGATCAACTACTGGCAAGAAGGCCCACAGTGTGATAAGTGCGTGGAGAGCTGGAGGCTGGGGCCACTCCGGAACATTCGGCGGAGATGGAGTGAAGGTCTTCACATAGGCTTGATCCTGGCTCAGCTAACTGTGTACAACTCATAGTATTACAACGCCGCAGGACTAGGACTCCAAGAGTTGATAATCATTTACCTGGAGATGATTGAATTTATGTGAGTTCACGAAAATCAGTAGGAAAACTTGTTCTACTACTACTGCCATTACTGCTACTACTATTACTACTGTAGCCATAAATACTACTACTACTGCTACTACTACTACTACTGCTACTATTGCACTACTGTTACTGCTGCTGGGGGGGGGAAAAAAAAGCTACAGCTACTACTACTACTACTACTACTAACTGCTACTACTACTACTACTACTACTACTACTACTACTACTACTACTACTACTACTACTACTACCACTCCTAAAAAATTTCCGCATTTTTTTGTCAGTTTTCATCCTCTGCTTCTTTTTCTTCTGTGTATTTTGTGTATCTTTTCCTTCTTTTGCTACTACTACTACTACGACTACTACTACTACTACTACTCCTACTACTACCACTACTACTAAACGACCAAATTGCAAATCTTTTTGGCGCTTTCACTTTATTTCAAGGTAAGCAACTCTGTTTTTTCTTATGTTGTAAAAAATTTTTGATACGACCCCCTTATTCTGCTGCGTCATACATGAATTAAGACCGAAAAGAAAGGGGTCGTCTCAAAAACTATTTACCACATAAGACAAAACAGAGTTCTTTCCCTTGAAATAAAGCTAGAAATGGCCAGTAATCCGCAATTTTTTTTGTCAGTTTTCATCCTCTGCTTCTTTTTATTCTGTGTATCTTTTTCTTCTTTTTTTTTGTTCTGCTACTACCACTACTAGTATTACTGCTACTACTACTACTACCACTACAATGTATAAATGGATATATAAGAGTTAAATTGGGTTAGAAACCAAAAAGATGTAAAAAATTTCCGCATTTTTTTGTCAGTTTTCATCCTCTGCTTCTTTTTCTTCTGTGTATTTTGTGTATCTTTTCCTTCTTTTGCTACTACTACTACTACGACTACTACTACTACTACTACTACTCCTACTACTACCACTACTACTAAACGACCAAATTGCAAATCTTTTTGGCGCTTTCACTTTATTTCAAGGTAAGCAACTCTGTTTTTTCTTATGTTGTAAAACATTTTTGATACGACCCCCTTATTCTGCTGCGTCATACATGAATTAAGACCGAAAAGAAAGGGGTCGTCTCAAAAACTATTTACCACATAAGACAAAACAGAGTTCTTTCCCTTGAAATAAAGCTAGAAATGGCCAGTAATCCGCAATTTTTTTGTCAGTTTTCATCCTCTGCTTCTTTTTCTTCTGTGTATTTTGTGTATCTTTTTCTTCTTTTTTTGTTCTGCTACTACCACTACTACTATTACTGCTACTACTACTACTACCACTACAATGTATAAATGGATATATAAGAGTTAAATTGGGTTAGAAACCAAAAAGATGTAAAAAATTTCCGCATTTTTTTGTCAGTTTTCATCCTCTGCTTCTTTTTCTTCTGTGTATTTTGTGTATCTTTTCCTTCTTTTGCTACTACTACTACTACGACTACTACTACTACTACTACTACTCCTACTACTACCACTACTACTAAACGACCAAATTGCAAATCTTTTTTTAGCGCTTTCACTTTATTTCAAGGTAAGCAACTCTGTTTTTTCTTATGTTGTAAAAAATTTTTGATACGACCCCCTTATTCTGCTGCGTCATACATGAATTAAGACCGAAAAGAAAGGGGTCGTCTCAAAAACTATTTACCACATAAGACAAAACAGAGTTCTTCCCTTGAAATAAAGCTAGAAATGGCCAGTAATCCGCAATTTTTTTTGTCAGTTTTCATCCTCTGCTTCTTTTTATTCTGTGTATTTTGTGTATCTTTTTCTTCTTTTTTTGTTCTGCTACTACCACTACTACTATTACTGCTACTACTACTACTACCACTACAATGTATAAATGGATATATAAGAGTTAAATTGGGTTAGAAACCAAAAGATGTAAAAAATTTCCGCATTTTTTTTGTCAGTTTTCATCCTCTGCTTCTTTTTCTTCTGTGTATTTTGTGTATCTTTTCCTTCTTTTGCTACTACTACTACTACGACTACTACTACTACTACTACTTTCTACTACTACCACTACTACTAAACGACCAAATAGCAAATCTTTTTGGCGCTTTCACTTTATTTCAAGGTAAGCAACTCTGTTTTTTCTTATGTTGTGAAAATTTTT
>JAWDGP010002104.1:57500-143695 GCA_033675545.1 Elysia crispata | reverse complement strand
CAAACCACACAAGTAGTAGTAGTGGGAGGAGGAGGAGAAAGAGGAGTTGCTGTTGCTGTTGTTGTTGTTGTTGTTTTTGTTTTTGTTGTTGTTGTATTGTTATTGTTTTGATGATGATGATAATGATGAGAATGGTGGTGGTGGTGATGATGATGGTGGTGGTGGTGGTGATAATGATGACGATGACAAAGATGACCACAATGAAAACAACAACAACGACAACAGGAAGAAGATAGTAATAATAATAATAATAATAATAATAATAATAATAATAATAATAATAATAATAATAATAATAATAATAATAATAATAATAATAATAATAATAACAACAACAACAATAATAATAATAATAATAATAATAATAATAATAATAATAATAATAATAATAATAATAATAATAATAATAATAATAATAATAATGATGATGATGATGATGATGATGATGATGGTAACTTCATGTTTATGAGCTCATCATTTACTATTCACAAAATTATCGCCCTTAACAAGCAGGAGGTAAACTTTTATCAAGATTATGGAGCCGATTTTCTATGCATTTGACCCAGTAGTTATTGTATTGACTATTCGCAAATTTACCGATCATGACAAGCAATGAGTAAACTTTACCGAGATCATATCGTTGTGCCGACTTTCTATACATTTGACCCCACTAGTTCATATATTGACTATTCACAAACTTATCGACCACAACAAGCAGTTGGCAAACATTTATCAAAATCTTTGTCCCGACCGTATATAAATTTGACCCTAGTAGTTCATGTATTGACTACCGCCCATAACAAGTAGTGGGCAAATATTTATCAAAATCTTTGTGCCGACCTTTTACACGTTTGACCCGAGTAGTTCATGTATTGACTATTCACAAAATTACCTACCGTAACAAGCAGTGGGCAAACATTTATCAAAATCTTTGTTCCAAACTTATGTAAATCTGACCCTAATAATTCATGTATTGACTACCGACCATAACAAGCAGTGGGCAAAAGTTCATCGAGATCTTTGTGCCGACCTTATAAGTATACATTTCACCCTAGAAGTTGTATTTTAAAAAAAACGGGGGCTACAATAACATGCCCAGATGATCAAGTTTTACTTTAATTCTGTTTCGGTTCCTCTTTCTGCAACCTGTTTCTGGACTCAGATCTAGATGTAGATTTTGATACTGCAGGTATAATTACCTTGAAAAAATTTAACTAATAGATTTTGATTGCTATAATGGCTACATGAGATGTTAGCATAATATTTTCTTCTTTGAAAAATAATCCTTATATATCGAGGTATTTTGTCGATTTTCATTGGAAAATGCCCTCCCACAATGTACGTTTCTTTCATCGACAATACCTATTACATTACATGGACAGGGTGGATAGTGAAGTTAAATGAATTTTCCATCACACTGTTTCTTCTATTCAAAACCCTTTTACGTGTGTTTAGACACAATTCACTAATATTTAGAACGCGAAAAGAACTTTTAAATTGTTAAATACATGTTTGGAATCTTCAAAAGGTCATACGAGATTGAAGTTCTTTTCGGTTGGTTTATATTGAACTTAAGCACTAAAATGAATTGATAGTAAATGTGATTAATTTTGATTTGTAATTTTCTAATGTCAGAGACATTTGAAATACCCTGAATTTCGCAGTTGGTCACATGATCATTGCTCATGCAATTTCTTTTTATGTTACTCTCCCTTGAGGACCTGATTCATATTTTATCTTCATTTTGAATTTGAACCCATGAAGATTACACCATATCACGATAATTTAGTTCATCCCATTGATTTTATCAAGGGGATGAAGCATAGCCAGAAAAATAGAGCACTGGTATTTGGGAGTCACTCCCCTTGTTCTGAGATGCGCAGTCTCTTCTGAAAACAAGATACCGGAAGCAAACCTCAGGGCAACATAGTACTTGTAAGAGTAAGCTTACCAGTAGGATCTAACTGAATCTTTCGTAAAGCTACTGGGCAAATAGCACTGCAACCCACCACTGTGGTCACAAAACTGAATGTGCTCTAAAGAGGAGATAGATTCGAGCATTTACTTTACTGTTGACAGTAGTGAACTTCTGCTCCTTTAGCCAAGATATAGATCTAGTATTATGATCAAGATTCAGATCTAATCTAGATTTAAAATCCAGAGGCATTCCATAGATCTAGAGTTCTACTAAACTAGACTCTAGATGCCCCTTAGTATTTTTTAAAAATAAGAGGTGTGCTGCTGTTGATAACATTTTGTATGGAGTAATGGCGAGTTCAGCCAAACGTAAAAACGAATTTGTGTCAGTTGAGTTGAATAAAACAGTATACGAGGTCCCAAGTCGGTATGTCATACAAAGCCCCATTGGAATCGGTGCCTATGGCCAAGTTGTGTAAGTTTGACTTTATCTAAGTCTTAAAAATATCTCTAAAGTGATTATATCGGTAAATCTGCAGATATTGGCCCAACTTGTGTTAGGCTTCTCAATAATATGTTTCTCAACGAATTCAAAACTTGTAGTCTAAACTCTAATGGGATTTTAGAGGAACACAAAAATATTTTGAATTATTTGGAACAAATAAAACCTTCATATTCGTTTTCAGCATATCAAATTCATTAAAAAAAAATATTTAATTTTAACGCTTAAAGTGAGTTGGGCTGTTAACTGCAATAATACCATTATATCTAGATCTAAGCCATGTGTCTAAACCCAAGTTGAGGTACAAAAACTCAACAAGCTTTTATAAGAAGTGGAAAGAGTTTGAATGAGTACACTACATTACCTCTATTATACCAAAGAGGGTTTGGTTTGATCGATTGCCATATAGAACTTATAACTGCCCCAAGTGAGGTTATCATTTTCAAACAAATTTAACTACCATTAAAAACTAAGGCATCATATATCCTTCTGTAAGAATGATTGCCAGTTACATTGAAGAAATGCAAATTTCACAAAAATAACAGACTTATATATATCCTCCAGAGCTATACAACTGCGCTGAGGAAAAGCAAATTTTTTACAGCAATAACAGATATCTTCTCAAGAGCCACACAACTACATTCAAGAAAAGCAACCTTTTCAAGTAAAACAGATAGGCCATTCAAAATATATTTTTGGAATTCTTCTCATGTTGCCATGAAGACATTCGCTAAAACCAAGGAGATATCTCAGGCAAAAAAGTAAACTAAATTTGGGTGCAATCTCTTTCCTGTTTATTTCAGACCATAATGTGGAGCCGATGGCCCGTTATAGATACAATGTATCGACCTGATGCAATGAGAAAGTGCTCTCTAATACAAAGTATAAATGTGCAACTACTCAGACAATATTGCAGAGGAAAAAAAATCAAGGGTTCAGATTTTAAACAATTCATTGGGTTACCCTGGATTGCAGTGATTCTAAATCTAGTCACAATCTGCATTTTTAACTCATTCAAGGCAAAACTTAGAGTGGCAAGTTCATAAAGCGGCTTAACTTGATGCTTTTATGGTTCCTTGTTACAATTAGTGGATCTGGTCGACATCTTAGATGCAAAACAGTAAAGCGGTACGAAAGGCGTGCAAAAGAAGCAGAAGTGTTATTGGTAACTGCTCCTGCTCTGGAAAAAAAAAAAACCGAGACGATGACAGTTGTTCTTAAAAATACTTACCAATCAACTCACTACTACTTTCCCGTCCATAATGGCATGTTTTCCTGATAATTTTGTCTTTATGCTGCAGTAGGTCAAGTTTCATTTAATTCTTAAAATTTTTTTTTCAGTTTTTCATTCCATTAAAGTAAAATAATATTTAAGTTTTAACACATTTTGTTTAATATTTATATTTAGGAAATAAAAATAATTTGTTTTGAAAGCCTTTCACTTTGAAAATTGTAAATCTTTGTTCAAGACCAGTCTTTAAAAATTCATGTTATTTGGCCCTTAAGTCAAGGCAACAGAGCTGAATAAAATACCTGCCTCATTTTGCTCATAATCGCCCAGATCTACTTGTTCCTAGGGTCACAAAGTTATGGAGGAGCCCATGAATTCTCATTTTCTTAACAATGGTTCATTCAGCTACAGGTCTATTGTGCAAAACGAAATATAATGAATTTTCAAAAGATTTTATAGTCTAAATCCATAATTTTTCTTCCATTTTTATCATCCACATTGAAGACTGGTACTAGAAAATCAAAATTCAGTAAAGTGCATTACTGTTCAGTGTTCGTAAAGTGGTTTTGAAGGCAATAGCATACAACTTGAAAGAAATCAAAGTTGTCTGTATTGATTTATATTTTATATCAATGATACATTCATTAGTTTTGATTAATGCAGTAGAACTTTCGAATACAATTTTCTCAAACATATCAAAATTCCCCAATAAATTTAAGGAATTTGTGCAGGGCTGTTTATTTTATTGACATTTTATTCATGAAAGTCTTGTTTTTTTTTTATTTTTTAGAAACCTGTGGACATCGAGTGGAAACTATAAATGATTGTTTAAATTTTGAAACATTTTTAAAGATATTTTTTCATAGCATATTAGCTTTTTTTTTAATCTTAAATCAAATAAATCACACAAATCTTTACTAAAATTAATTTTAAAAAATAGTACCCACTCTTACATTTGAGGAATTTTTCAGTCACAACAAAAACAATCATGTTTTTTTTTCAGGGTGAAGGATGCAGAAATTGTAATCTTGACTTCTTTCTTACTCACAGTTCTGCCTTCGACAAAAGTACCAGCATGCATGTCGCCATAAAAAAACTTGCACGTCCGTTCCAATCTGCCATCCATGCCAAGAGAACCTACAGGGAGCTGAGGATGTTGAAGCACATGCATCATGAGAATGTAAGTGATAAATATGGACATGATGGATCCATGCCTCAAGATAAAGTTGTTCCAGTCATGGACTAAACCATGACATTACTTCATTATAAACCCAAGCCTGATGGACTGAGCCATGACATTGTTTGAGTATAGATCTATGCCTCAAGCAGTCATGTAAAATTTCCAAGGGCTTCAAATGATTTATTTTTAAATAAAAAGATTAAATCTGTTGAAAAATTGGGAACAGGTAAAGTAGTCCTATTTTGTGCCAAAAGTTGTTCAAATTAGTCATAAAAAGGCATATTTAAGAACTCTCTCTTTTTTTTATTAATTTTCAGGGGAGAATGCCGCCCTTTATCTCCCCCCCCCCCCCCCCCCAACATTCTTGTGATGTACACACTCAATGTCAGATGTAGTGTATGGAAAAAAATTTCGGACAATTTTGATCATATGCACTTACATGTCTGTTTCAGACAAAATTGTTCAAATCATGGACTGAGCCATGACATTACCTCATTATGGACCTATGCTTCTATATAAAGTTATTCAAATCATGGACTGAGCCATGACATTACCTCATTATGGACCTATGCTTCTATATAAAGTTATTCAAATCATGGACTGAGCCATGACATTACCTCATTATAGACCTATGCTTCTATATAAAGTTATTCAAATCATGGACTGAGCCATGACATTAGGTCATTATGGACCTATGCTTCTATATAAAGTTATTCAAATCATGGACTGAGCCATGACATTAGGTCATTATGGACCTATGCTTCTATATAAAGTTATTCAAATCATGGACTGAGCCATGACATTACCTCATTATGGACCTATGCTTCTATATAAAGTTATTCAAATCATGGACTGAGCCATGACATTAGGTCATTATAGACCTATGCTTCTATATAAAGTTATTCAAATCATGGACTGGGCCATGACATTACCTCATTATGGACCTAGATGCTTCTATATAAAGTTATTCAAATCATGGACTGAGCCATGACATTAGGTCATTATAGACCTATGCTCCTATGTAAAGTTGTTAAAATTATGAACTGAGCCATGACATTGTTTCACTATAGACCCATGCCTTGAGATAAAACTGTTCAAATCATGGCTGAGCCATGACATTAGGTCATTATAGACCTATGCTCCTATGTAAAGTTGTTAAAATTATGAACTGAGCCATGCATTGAGATAAAACTGTTCAAATCATGGCTGAACCATGACATTAGGTCATTATAGACCTATGCTCCTATGTAAAGTTGTTAAAATTATGAACTGAGCCATGCATTGAGATAAAACTGTTCAAATCATGGCTGAGCCATGAGATTCCTTAATTATAGATTAAATTGGTTATTTGATAGATTGAAACATGACGTTGCCTTCAAAGTTATTTTCTCTTTCTTTGTTTTTTCACTTTTTTTGATGAAATCATTTTGTTGCTGGTTTATGAAAATGTCGTTGCCTATCTTTTTATTACATAAAATTTTAAGTCTAAGTTTTCTTGTTGCTAAATTTTGAAATGTATGTAATAGGTGATATATAAACTAAACCGAACCTATATGTGCAGGCTATGTACACACGCTCTTGGCTTTCTCTTTAAGCATTTGAATCTGCCATGCTTTGCCCATGTATAAAAGGGTTAAAATTGTTGTTTTTTTTCCCCCCTTTGCATGGCAAGAATCATTGTAACAAACAACGTTCAATTAAATATTTTATAATTTAACACAGATGTATGTTGATGTGACTGGAACTACATATGAGGTTAACAATGAGCGACTAGAGTCAAATACAGATAACTTTTTTCTCCTGACCTTTTTCTAGAGCAAAGACTTGAGTTTTATTGTACTGGTCTGTTGAAGTTAACCATCGACCGAGAGTGATGATGGAAATTACAGTTAAACATTTGCCTCATTGGGAGACATTTTATACCAGAACAGTTGCCTGATAGCAACATTATTCTAGTATTGTTTTCTTACACTATTAATTGCAGGTGAATCACACACATTTTACTTTTTAACTTTTTGAATAATTCTTAAATGAACAAAACAAGATTTAATACTATTTAGTATTTGCAGTGTTTGAAAGTAAATTGTTTCACATTGCTGCTACATTACAAAGCTTTCATGCTGGAACTTGTCTACTTGCAAGCTGAGAGAAGCTCTGCACATAGAGCTTTCATTCTCTTCCTCATAGTCTCTTCATTCATCATTTCCCCTCTCCGTCTCCTCTCTCTCTCTCTCTCTCTCTCTCTCTCTCTCTCTCTCTCTCTATCTATCTATCTATCTCTCTCTCTCTCTCTCTCTCTCTCTCTCTCTCTCTCTCTCTCTCTCTCTCTCTCTCTCTCTCTGAATGTATATCAAGTGAACGTTAGCGTGTTCGAAAAGTGTAAGATCTTCAAACTTAATAATCGCTTCAGGAGTTACTGGGACAAACTATGGAAACTTCCACAAATTTTGGGTTCCGTCATGGCGTTTGTTTCTCGACACTCTTGGTGCTCTCCGAGACTTGCAAAGACTTTCATCAGGTTCTGGACGGTTCTGTCCGGCGGGCTGTGCCTGATGCTGCAGAACAGTATCGTCTCCCCAGCCGTTGTGGGCGGGTTATATCCGGTTCTCGTGGACATCATGTATACTAGACCGTCAAGGAACCCAGGATCAGCAATGTCGAAAATCGGGCCAATTATTTTCTTGAGGCGTGTACTTGTGTGATCTCCGCAACTGGACCAGAGTGTATCAGGTGTTGCAGCCACTGATAAGTTTGATGCGCGTGTCAGGTGTGTTATGGACCAGTCCTGGCGAGCCTGGGCGTGTGGGACAGACAGCGGAGCTGAAGAGATTGCGCATGTGAGACAAACACGGAGACAGTCTCTGTGGGTGACCCGGTGCATGCCGTCAATGCGTGAAGGCTGTCACTTCAAATCTTTAAAACCTTCGTCTGTTATTTTTTTTTTCCCCACATTAATCAGTAATGTCTCAAACGGTGCTGCCACTTCTCTCCATCATAGTTCGATCATTTCATTACTTTTTCAACGGTTAATACCTCTTTCCTACAGTTGCTTAGCTACAAAGTCTCCTCCTCCTGTTTCGTCTTCTTCTGCTGCTGCTGCTGGTGCTGCTGCTGCTACTACTACTACTACTACTACTACTACTACTACTACTACTACTACTACTACTACTACTACTACTACTACTGCTGCTGCTACTGCTGCTGCTGCTGCTACTATTACTACTACTACTACTACTACTACTACTACTACTAGTAGTAGTATTAGTACTAGTACTATTACAACTATTGTTGCTGCTGCTACTACTTCTTCTTCTTCTACTACTACTACTACTACTACTATTATTACTACTACTACTACTACTACTACTACTACTACTACTACTACTACTACTACTACTGTGCTGCTGCTACTACTACTACTACTGTGCTGCTGCTACTACTACTACTACTACTACTTCTACTACTACTACTACTACTACTACTACTACTATTATTACTACTACTACTACTACTGCTGCTGCTGCTGCTACTACTACTACTACTACTACTACTACTACTGCTGCTGCTGCTGCTGCTGCTGCTACTACTACTACTACTACTACTACTACTAGTATTACTAATACCACCAGCACATCATCCTCCACCGCCTCAGTCCACTGTTTAGCCACACATGATTACATTATTTAGGATGGTGTAAGAGAAATCATATAACTATAGTGGGCAAGAAAGTTGACAACCCTCCTCCACCTTTCAAAATTCAAACCAAAGTTATTAAAGCTTCAATTTATATTGACATTAGTTTTGCACACTTTACTTTCTAGGTATATTAGCTCTCATAGAAGGCGGACTTACTAGAGATCAAGTTGTGTTTTTACAGTGCGTATCTCCTCTACAGGAGCAGGACTTTTCCCCCTAGCTGCACTTTCTCTTGTATCCGGTTCCGGTTTCATTTCTCGGACTGGTTTAGGCTACAAACATAACTGACATCATCCAACCGAGCACCCGGGGTAGTTTCTGGAACCTTTCCCACGGCTGCTACTGGGGATCACTTCGCCTTGGGTTTTTTTTTTTGTTGTTTTTTTTTTAATGTAACTTATATTTGCTTATACTGGACATAGTGTTTCGAGCGAAAGAATGTACAATTCGTGTTTTTGGGACTGCTTCAACTCATCCAGGACCGACAAAATAATAAAATCTGTTGGTTTTTTTTTCTAATTGTTATTTCAAGGCTGTGTTTGTACTAGTTATATTGCTGGTGGGATCGTGGTGGGGGGGGGGGGGGGGGGGGTTCAAATGTCGCTGCTCAGTGCAGTTGATAAAGCAGTAGTTAAGTAACTTAACAGACGGTGGCTGTTTAAACCCAGGTCAGTACCTTATACGAGGTTCCATCCAGTGTGGGGGCTGAGTTTGTTCCATGAAGTCCCCCCGTCGCCTAGCTCTGGGACATTTTTTATCCCCCCCCCAAAAAAAATAAAAAAAAATATAGTGTCGTGATAACCCGAGCGAGGTCACTGGAACCGTGTCTCCCAGGTCCTGCATCAACTGTCCGGTCTGACGCACCGGTCCAGAAATGTTCCACTCAGAATCGCTTCCATGTAGGCTTGAGCTGTCCTGATGGGGAGGATAATACTGACATGGTGATGTAACAGAGGATCTAGTCAGTGTGATAGGCTGACATACTGGCATGGTGATATAAGAGGATGTAGTCAATGAGATAGGCTGTAATACTGGCATGGTGATGTAATAAAGGATATAGTCATTGTGACAAACTATTTTTGGCATGGTGATGTAATAGAAGATAAATTATAGTCAGTGTGGCAGACTGAAATATTGAAACAGTGACATAATTAAAAAAAAAAATAGGCTGTGAGACAGTATTAATGTGGAGAGATTCGGCGTTACATCCACACATATTCCTGGACCTTGGGGGTTTCCTGCATGCTTAAGAGTAAACATATATCGGTAATAGTAGCAACATAACGATCAACAGCTTCACTATTGCTGCTGATGCTACTACTACTTCTATTACTACTACTACTACTACTACTACTACTACTACTACTACTACTACTACTACTACTACTACTACTACTGCTACTGCTGCTGCTACTACTACTACTACTACTACTACTACTACTACTACTACTACTACTACTACTACTACTACTACTACTACTACTACTACTACTGCTACTGCTACTATTACTACCACTACAACTCCTACTTCTACAACAGCTTTTACCAGTGCTACTTTTTATTGGTAAGTATAGTGAAAAATACATTCTATATACAAAGAGGTATGTTTTAGTTGCAATAATTACAAAACCTTAAGAACAACCACCATTTGGGTCTGTCTGCAAGTATTATCTGTAGTTCTCTACTCCCATATGTCTGAGCACAACCCGCCCATGAATCAGCCGTTATTTATAGTTATTTCTCCTAGTCGGAGGATACTTATGGGTTCAATCTAACTTCACGTTTATGCTCTCTATCCCTCAGGTGATCGATCTGATCGACTGCTTCACACCCACAGTGACGCTTGATGACTTGAATGACGTGTGAGTATTATTTTAATCTGACTTTGTCACGTTTGTGTAGAATCGAGCATTAACATGTCTGCCCTGTGCTGTAGTGTTAGAACTGGCTGATGACATATTCTCTTACTTGCTTAATCTACTTATTGTGGTTTATGTTTTGAATGATTAGGAGTGGAGATTGTCCAAACTTCAGCATATCTACCCAGTGCCCTAGTCCTAGGACTGGCTGTCCTCTGTAAATAATTTGACTTGAATAATAAAACTTCATCCTGCTGAGTTAAAGCCAAATCTTAGTCTTGACACTTTAGAATACATTCATTTGTTTTTTCAGTCACCTTTTGATATGTATCTGTTTTCAGCTGCCTGGTGGCTTTTCATATGGGTGCAGATTAGCCATCTCCTAAAAATTTTTTTTCCTCTCTGTGCGTAAATTTATCCATCTGTGTTCTCAGGTACTTGATGGCTACTATATATATTTTTGTTCTCGTGACTGCTATGATATTTATCTTTGTTCTCATTTACCTGGTGATTACTACGATATTTATCTGTGTCCTCAGTTACCTAGTGACTACTCTGATGGGTGCTGACCTAAATAATATTCTCAAAACTCAAACGCTCACCGATGATCATGTCCAGTTTCTGATTTATCAGATCCTCCGGGGACTCAAGGTAAGCCTAAGCCCTATGCAATTTCAGCAGTTAAAACTAGTTGTATCTACCAGATCCTTCCTTCTAGGACTCAAGGGAAACTTAAGCCCATTACTATGTCTAAAACAATCCAGTCAAATCTAGGAGATCCTCTGAGGCAAGGTAAATTTAAAGGTAGAAGAGAATATAACAGGATAACCTAAGCTTAATAAGATATTATATCTTTGTAAACTTGTGCTCAGTGAGGTTATCTACCTAATTAAGCTCAAAGGAACCTCACAGGGATAAGCTTAAGCTAAATCTAATCTGGCCAAGGTAACTTTGCTCATGCCCCTCCCCACACTCTATAGTTTGGGTTGGCTTCACTTAAACATCGCCTGTTGTTTATATTGCTAGTTTTAAAGAATCAATTTTACTTTTTTGACTTTACAGTCTTAAAATGTCTTTTTCTTCCTGTTGTTGCTGGAACAGTACTTGTGACCAACATAGATAATAATCTTTTTTTATCTAAGATTTTAAAGCACCAAAGAATCTGAAATTGTGGAGGTTTTTTTTTTTTGTTTGTTTTAAACATCTATGGTTTGTAGGTATGCAAATATCAAGAAGTTTGAGAAATGGCTTATTTTATGTTGATTTTTTTTACACATTCATGAGAACAGCCTGGAGACATTTATTTAAACATTTGTTGTTGTTTTTTTTTCTTTTCAGTATATCCACTCTGCTGGTATTTTACACAGGGTAAGTCTTACCTTTTTTGTTTTACTTCTCTTGTTTTGAACACACACATAAACACTCTCTCATGTTTCTCTCTCTCTCTCTCTCTCTCTCTCTCACACACACACACACACAAGCTAGTAAGATGAAAAGGTAGAATAACAAAGTAACAAAGGGAGAATGTCAGGGAAAAACAGGATCAGAGGAATTTCTTTTTTGAGGGATCCATTCTTGACTATCATAGGAAAAAAAAAACAATTTTATTCGAGTCTAATGTCGGTCAATCTTCATGACATAGTCTTATTATAACAGCAAAGTGAACACTGGATAAAGCCAGTCATCGCTGACTCCTCCAGGTAGTATGATGCAACAAAACAGCAAATATATATTTTGATATTCTGATGGCCTTTTTACCCGTACAGTTTGTAGGACAAGACACATTGATTCTGCAATAACTTTTAGCATTTGGTTATATCAGGTAAGGTAATGATTACCACAATAATGTTCATTTTTATGGTTGAATATGGATTGGCAATGGGACACTAATTGTATAACTTGTTTTTCCTTCCAGGATCTCAAGCCAAGTAATATAGCCGTGAACGAGGACTGTGAGCTGAAGGTTGGGCTCTAGTTTATTAAAAAAACCAATTGAGGCCAACTTTAAAATTAATGTGCATTTATTTGAAGTTTTTCGTAAAATAATGCACATGGTTCCCAAGTTAAAATATTTTCTTCTGCCCATTGAGTAAAGAATGTTAGCAAAAAAACGTTGTAAAATGTACATGTATTGTGTTGTCCAAATTATGTTGATTAAATAAGTTTATATGCTGGATTGTTTGACAGTATTATGTTAGTGAAACATCAATGTAACTATTTGGTATTTAGCCACATGTATATCTTTTTTGAGTGTTCCATCTATAAGTCTGAGAGAGATCAAAGGGAAAATGGGCAGTCTCTGACAACTACAGTCAGGAGTCGATGGAAATGTGGGGCTCTTCTAAGCTCACTCCATCTACTTTTACTGTGTCAGTATTGACTCATAGCATCCCTGTGTTATTCTTAAAAGAAGACCCATGGATAGAATTTAGATATGTAAAATCATGAATGAGCTAACATGGCTTGCTTGTGTCCCAGATTCTTGACTTTGGTTTGGCCCGGTTAACAGATGAGGAGATGACCGGCTATGTGGCAACCCGTTGGTACAGAGCCCCAGAGATTATGCTTAATTGGATGCACTACAACCAGACTGGTGAGAACATACCCATTGACTACCAGCATTCATCAGTTGTTTATGCTTGAGTTTTGTTTTGTTTTGTTTTTTTCTTTTGGAAACAAATTGTATACCATGCAAAAGATGTTTTAGAAAGCAGAGGGAAAAATGTATGGCTTTGCACTTTTTCAATGTGCTATTTAAAGAATATTGTAGTGAGGCTCCATCAGTAGTGGAATAGCATCATGTACATCAGTTATACAGTGAAAGGATTAGTCTCAATTTAGAATTTTTTTCTCACATTCTTTGCTTTTATTTTTGTTACTAACACCCTAATTAGCTCCTATGTTTAACCTTTCATGATGTTTGGGCACATGGCATAGACTATTTCACAAGAAACATGCTTAGAATCCCATGGTCGGCAAAAAAAATGTGATGAAACAATAAAGGCTCATACCAATAGAAGTTATAATAGCTCCCCTTTAAAGCAAAGTGCTCAGATGACTCTCTTAGATTGTCTTTAGGAGATGCCTGTGTTCAGACTATACAGATTGTAATTAAAGTTAAAAATATTTCACACCATCAAAACAACCATTCAGCGGAAGCAAGTATTCATCTGGAATGTATTTATACCTGCTACTATGTAAAAACATCTTATTACTCAACTGGAGGGATGGAAAAAAAAACACTGAAGGGTGAGACTACGAGAAAAGATGTGAACAGATTGTTTGACAAAACAGCCCTGAAAGAAGCATTGTAAGCCATAATAGCAAACGCAACACAATGTAGTATCCATTTATGATGAGGATATCACACTGATACACCGCAACATGGCATTATTGACAATTAAGGCACACTGGCTCAGTGCAACATGACATCTATTGGGGATGAGGTTTTCTACTGACATACCACAACATGACTTCTATTGATGATGAGGAAGACACACCACAACATGGCATCTATTGATGATGAGGACACACTGCTACACCACAACATGGCATCTATTGATGATGAGGACATACTGACACACCACAACATGGCATCTATTGATGATGAGGACATACTGACACACCACAACATGGCATCTATTGATGATGAGGACATACTGACACACCACGACATGACATATATTGATGATGATGAGGACAGGCTGAAACACCACAACATGGCATCTATTGATGATAATGAGGACACAGTGACACACCACAAGATGGCCTCTGTTTATGATAAGGAGAATACACTGACACACCACAATATGGCACTATTGATGATAAGGAAGACGCACTGACACACCACAACATGGCTTCTATTGATGATGAGAAAGGAGCACACTTAATTAAGTTAATTCTACAATGAATTCAAGTGGAGCTTAGGCCTATGATGAAGATTTAAGCATTTTTAAATCTAATACTGAACCAAAAAAGAGACTTTATGCAAAATCTTTTCTTCTTTTTTTTTTTTTACAAGACGGAGGGGATTTTTGAATTAGCACTTTCCACCATTATCACTGATGTTTAAATGAAGATTACTTTTATTACACCATTTTTATGCATTTTTTTGTGTTGAGTTAAAACTTTAACTGTTTGACTGGTTTGTCTTTCAGTGGACATCTGGTCAGTTGGATGTATCATGGCAGAGATGCTGATGGGTCGACCTCTTTTCCCTGGCAGTGATCGTATCCTTTATTCAACATCTTAGAATTAGTTTTTTTGTCTAGTAAAAAGGTACAATCGTTGAAACGAATCATAAGTGATCATTTGTCAGAACAAATGGTCTAATCTTTAATTTCTGTACAACTCCTCCATTGGGCTTGGAAAATGTTTTCTTCTCTCAAAAGGATTGATTTACAGCTCAAAGAGAAAGGAATTACGTACACTTTTATTGCTGTTTTGTACCAGACAAATTCTTGTTAACTTTTAAAATCAAATCAGTTGATTGACAAAAAAAATCTTATTCAATGTGTGAACAAATTTTGCACAAGTCATAAAATAGCATTTCTAAATATGTGTGTGAGGTTAGACAAAAACATTCTGTTAGCTGACTCTTTTTTATGGATCAACTGCTGATTGAAAGAAAAAGTTAAGAATAAATGTTATATAATTAATTTGTAATTTTATTTGAAGCTTTTTAAAAATTTGCAAGCTTTATTTCATCTCAATTTTAACATCAGATTTAGTGTAATGAGAATTGGTAGCCATTTTGAAAGTTCCAAATGTATGAGTTACGTGAGCCTTTACATTTATTTCTTTGGGCAACAAATAGTGAAGAATCCTGCATTAGAAACTTTGTCTCAATGTTTTATAGAAGTTTTCTTAGTGCAATCATTTCTAGCAAATCCTGCCTCTCTTCTCAAAGAAGATTATAGTGTTGTAAGATTGTGTGAACTAAACTAAAACTTGCATTGTCTCACTGCTTCTAAGTTTAATGCGTAATGGGCTCTATATGGACAGCCTTGCCAAAACATAGTTAGATTTTTTAGAACAAGGCCACAAGATTAAATGCAGGGAAGTCAAATCTAGGTCCAGCTCTATAAAGTCTGGATTGGCTTTTGCCCTTTTCATTTCTTGTCTTAGATCCTTATTTTCTCAGTGACAAACAAGAGGAATAGGTGAATTAATAACACAGAAGAGAAATGAAATGAAATCGTCTTTCTGCTACAGCTTGCTTTTGCCAGTAAAGTAAGCTTTCAACATAACCTACTTCGAGATTGGGCGTGCTTCAAAAATCATCCTCACTCTGATGCATAGGGATAAATAACAAACGGTATTCCAAAGTTGACAAACGTTTATGATTTAGACTGATAGAGGTCACCAATCTACTCCCTTCCCTGAAACCAACTTGCACTCATTCCTATGGTGTCTCAGATAATATCCCGAAAGCTATCAGATGAAAGGGAATCAGGATGAAATGTTTCTGTTCCCCCTCCCCCACCATCCTCTCTTGAGATTATGCAGGTCTTTGACATTTCAAACAGTGGACAACCTTTTTTTTTCCCACACAGCAGAGTATACTGTGTATTTTGGAAACACATTTCCCTTAACTCAGTGTCCAGACATCGACCAGCTGACCCGGATCTTGTCTTTAGTCGGGATGCCAAGTGAGCAGATGATGAAGCAAATAATAAGCGATGATGTGAGTTCTTCTTATTAACACTGCAACAGGCAATCAAATTAATAAAAATATAGCAAGAAATTGTTAGGTTTAAGATGTTCAGCCACTATCTCAAGATTCAGTCCAAATAATTCTAGGATATTGTGGATGACAATACAACATGAGCATCCAGGGATGAATGATTATCTGAAGTTAAAATGAATATTGCACACAATTGCAGTAATCATTTCTTAAAATTTATGGTTTATCATGTAAGGAGACAGAAAGTTCCGCCTAAGACTCTAAAAAATAAGGCGTTTCTTTGATGAGTTCATGAAAAATACTTCCTTAACAATAGCAGCTAAGTCTCAAGCACTCCAGAGTCTTTAAGAGCAAAGTCTCTTGGATAAGAAATCTTTCATTAGGGTAATGAGAATCTATGGACAGGGCATTCAGTTCAGAAAACATTTTAAAAAGTTCTGACCTCATCAGTTAAAAAGGAAGCTTATGTTTTCAGAAGTATAACGTGGATTTTAGGGTTAGAAAGGTCAAATTTGAAATTTCTCTCAGTTATCCTTTCCAGAACCTTTTATTTACAGGAAATTAAAACTTTTTTAGTTCTAAAACCCATTCAGTACTTCAGTTTTCACAAAAGCTTTAAAAAGAGAGTTGGGTGCTTTTGAAAAAAAATGTAGACATTCATGCAATATTCTGTACTTTTTAGCAATTTTTAAATTAACATTTAGCAAGATCATGTATATAATGCATGTGCTGCCTTTTGATATAACTTTTGTTTTAATGGGTTTTTTTTTTTACGACGACACATCATATATATTATCTTTTTTTAAACCAGGCAAGATCATACATACGATCTTTACCAAAAATGAAGAAGAAGGATTTTCACTCTGTGTTTAGCGGAAGGAATCCTTTGGGTAAGTAAGGAACTACCTAGGAGACTTTAGAAATAGTTTTAAAATATAGTGTGTTGATGCAAACCTTGGTAGTTTATCAATTAAAAATTTAGTTTTACCATGTAATGTTGCTGCACTTTGACCAGACTAGGAGAGACGTGTAGAGGGAAATAACTCTCAGGACATTACAGATTTAATTTTGATTTTTCTGTTCCCAAGATGTGTGTCAACTGCAAGCAAGTTCACGTGTTAGCCTTTGTTGTAAATTATCTGAACATTCATCCCCTCCTTTTTGACATCCACCATTTGATGGTCATTTAAAAAATTCTCCATTCCTCCTTGAAAGCCATTGTTTCCTATAACTCCCCCCCTCTACCACTACTCCTTGACAGCCGTTGTTTAGTAACCATTCAACACCCCCCCCCCCTCTCTTTTTTTTTCCACCGCGACTCTTTGACAGCCATTGATCTTTTGGAGAAGATGCTTGACCTGAACACCCTCACAAGGCTGAATGCCACTGAGGCTCTTGCCCATGACTATGTGAAGCAGTATGCCGATCCAAACGATGAACCTGTTGCTGAAAAATTTGACGAGTCCTATGAGGATCTTGATCTTGGAACAGAGGGTTGGAAGAGTGAGTCCCAAACATAGAGTCTGTGGGTGGGGACGTGATGTGTTACTGATAGTGATAGTTAAGGGTCCTCTAGAATTAGTGTAGCTTTCAAATTGGTAGGTAAAGTTGCAGGGGAGAGGGAATTTTTTGGCAGAATGAAATATAACAAAATCTGTTCTATCTCCTCATTGTGGAAACATAGCAAACTCTCTTCACTATGGAAACATAGGAGCACCTATTCTATCTCCTTGCTGTTGAATCATAGCAACATTTGTTCCATCTCCTCTCTGGAAACAAAGCAACATTTGTTCTATCTAGCAACATCTATTCTATCTCCTTACTGTTTAAACAATCTCTTGCACTTGTCCTCTCATCAAGGACTGGGTTTTTGAATATGAACTGCATGGTACAGCTCAAAATATTTAATCTTGCTGTTGAAAGATTATTCCACTTTTGTCAGGGATTGAGCCCCAGGCATAAATAAATAAGGAGTCATAGCAATGTCAGAAAGCTCTAGTTCTCATCTGATTCTTGTGAAGGTAAAGCAGAGTCAATAAAGCCAACTAGTGAGCCACTTATTATTCACAAATGCAGCCAAGAGATGAATCAAGGAGCTTTTAACACCCCCCCTCCCCCCCTTTTTTTTTTTTTATGAACCCAGATTTATGGGTTGTTGGTTTGTTGTTTTTTTTGTTCAGTCAAAAAAGGCATAAAAGTTTTGTGGCCATTCATGTATAATTGCATTGTTACGTTCTCTATGCTAGCAAAACCATGGAAACTAGTTTTTTCAATATGTTCAATCATGTTCTGAAATGCATGTGTTTTTCCCCCTCTTTTTCAGCACTCATCCATGAAGAGCTAGGAAAAACTGATGCAGCAGTGGGAAGACATTAAGCCAAGATTGCTAACTCTTTTCTGTTTCATTGTCATAATGATGTTTTTTTGTTGTTTTTTTTTTTCTCTAGAAAATTGTTACTCTCATTTATGTAACACATTGTATTTTTTTTTATTGTTCAATTTAGCGGTAATGCTTTATTTGGTATTTTTAGGATTAAGTCAATAATTGCCCCTTAAATTTTAGTCATAAGATAAGTTTTTTTTATTTTTTTTCTTGTTCTCGGGAGATGCTTGTCATAAGGTCACCAGGGTGAAAATATATAAAATTATGTGGTTGTAAGAGAAGTCTCAACTACTTTGCTTGAACCTAAGTGGCCATGTTTTCGAGGTAGATAATGAACATCATACTAAATGCATTAATATCAGTCGAAGTTCACATTGTCTGTTTGCTTTTTTGTTTTGTTTTGTTGTTTTTTTTTGTCTTCACATTTGATTTCATAAATACACATTTTGTAGGTAGATAGGTTAGATAATTCACTTCTTTTCTCATGATTTTCTTGTTTTTTTTTTTCTAATTTTTATTTTGACCTGCAATATATCATTGAAATGCACATTTTAAAATCCAGATGTATCAACTCTAATTAACTTATTATTTTTTATAAAAAAAAAAAATCAGTGAACTAGATAAATAAACAAAATGCTTTACATTATTATGATAAGCCTGTTAAAGTTAGAGATGTGCTCAATGGGTTTGAAAGTCTAAAGTTTGTTTTTCTGATTTGCTTCTACACCCAGCTGTATCATAGCTGCTAAGCTAGCTGTCGATGATCCAGAAAGCTGCATCCAACTGTATTAAAGCTAGCCATTGATAATCCAGACAGCTCCATCCAACTGCATCATAGCTAGCTGTTGATGATCCAGATAGCAATGTTTCTATGGTCCCCCTATTTCATTGTTCTTTTTTCTTTTTAATTGTATTTGAAACTGCACTGTGTTAGAGTTGTCCGATTCAGTTTATATAGTTTTTTTTCATGGTCAAGACCCAGCTATTATCAAGGTTCATGAATAGAAGTAAAACCATATGTCAAGACACGTAAATCATTTGAAATAAATTATCAAAAGAGAGACATTTCTATGGTTCCCTTATTTTATTGTCCCTTTCTTTTTTATTGTATTTGAAACTGCATTGCCTTGAGATTTTTTTCGAGTTAGTAAACATAGTTTAAAAACAAATTATGTAAAAGAGACATTTGTCATGAAATTTTATCAAGGTGACCTTCAAGACTTGTTTGCTTCTGTCCGGAACTTTCCATTTTGCATGCTCAAACTTGTTATAAGATGTTTCGTTGCCTTTACCCTAAGAGTGTGCTTTGGTGAGCTCTTGAACTGTTTCTTGGAAAAGTTTGAAAACTGATGTAGAGGTGGCAAAACATTGCTGTCATGGGACATATGCTGATTAGCACAGTTCAGTTTTTGTTGTTTTCTATCAAAACCTACTGTTAGTAAGTAAGAATTATGTTATAGGTAATATTTTTTTTGCTTGGCCATGTCTTTGCTATTGTGGATGTGGTGTAGTTTGTGCATTTTAAGTCTTTTACTTGAATTTTTGCCCAAATATTTGTAAGTGCGAAAAAATGTGTATTTCCACTGTACATCCTCATGTTTACAGTGTGCAAGATATGGATTCAAGGCAGCCTGGAAATATGTATTTTTTTTTAATATGGAAATTGAAGATGTATGAGGTTGTAGTTTTGATAGGCCTACTTATGTTAATTATCCTTCGGTTGAGTTTTCCACCCTTCTATTAACAATTCACCTCTTTACTTGAAAAAGTGTTGCTTTGTGAAACTATATATATTTATATGTTGATGTATATGCATTTCCATGGTAGTCTCTATTTTGTCTTCTCTGTTCCTGCCTAAATTCTGATAGAAGATCTGAGATCATCCGGCACTAATGCTGGATAACTCTCAGCAGAGTGTGTGAGTCCAACCTTAACATCTGGTTGGATTTCTTGTGCTGGAAGTTCTGGTAAAGTTGCTCTTTGCCTTTGTTCACCTATTAAGGATGTCAGGATATTTTGGGATGGAACTAAGAAAATGCAAGTTAACTGCACGGTACTGAGGTTTTTGAATTTTGTATAAACTTGTTCACATGTTGATACTGCCTTCATGCTCCCATAGACCGAGTGGTGTGCAATGTTAACCAGTTCTTATTTCTTGGAAAGGTTTTTTCTCTTTTGCCCATTGCTGAAGCCTCTTCACACTATCGCAGCAAAGCAAGCAAAAGGCCAGCAGTTTTTTGTAAATTCAGTCAGACATTGCACGAGTTTTATCATGTAGCTTTGCCACCAAATTTATCCTATTCTTAGGAGCATAAGAGAGGTGGACAGGCCAAACTCTGAAGCCATAGTGCTCTCGTATCTGGCTTGGTTTTCCAGGAGGAAGTTGTCAGGCTAAAATTAATCCTTTTGGTGCCTTCTCTTTACTCAATTAACATTGGCAAGTGAGAGAGAACTTCACACATTGCATAATTATCCTTTACTCTTGTGTCTATAGCAGACTGTTCAAGCTGGCCTGAAAATTCTCTATTAGTATTAATTATGAGGGGTAGCCATACCCGTACATATTTTCATGTATTTCGTATGTCCTATTGAATATCTCAGAGTTCACAGACCCTCTGTTTCAAATCTAATAAGAGGAGAAAAAATGGGAAAAGAACGGGTGGAAGATGTGTTCTTTCTTCAGCTACTGAAAAGTCTGTTTTGAACTTTCCCTAAGAGACTGGTTGTATGCGTCGGCTGACCCCCTCAGCCTCTAACAAACATATTTTTCATTTTATGTAAAGCTCAGTGTCTGGAGATGGACAACATTGAAGACAATTATTCTCAATTTCAAAAACAAAGGAGTCAAAATAACACATGTTTGTATTCTGTTTCCGAATCACTCTTTGTATTTGTACTATTACACCCTTAAACATTAAACTAAGAGAATCAGGTGGTTCGGTGGTTAACAGTCGTACATTAAATGCAAAACAAGTTTATATTGAAAGACTATTGAACTTTGTATTCATATAATGCTTTATGTGTGTAAATCATACATAACTCATAAAAAAGTCTAAATACATGTATGTGGCTTAGGAAAGAGTTATGTTTGAGAAAACTGATTTTCTCAACCATTGACGCCTTGTGTAAAAGTGTCAGTTAAAGCCAGATTTGAGTAAAAATATCTCGTTCTTGTAATGGTCGATCAATTATCGTCCTCACTGTCCTATAAGTCTCACATTTCACTTTTGTACTGATTTTTTTTTTAAATGCTGTTATTTTTATAACATTTATATGTGGCTGCTTCTCAAAAGTTATATAAAAGGGAGAGAACCACATATAATAAATTCTCTACATGTTTGTTTCATATTCTAAGCAATCTAAGTTGTAGACTTTGTCTTATGTATGTAAGTAAGGTCGTAGACTGAATTTTAATGTGAATGCTGGCTACAGGCTTGATGTAAATGGCAAACTAACTCGTTATGTGTAGCATTAGAAGACTTTTTAACAAAAGAAAAATGTTTCTAGAAAGTTCTTGATCTTAATACCTAGGAATACTTTTAAATCTCACCTCTCTGTTTTTTGTTTTTTGGGTTTTCATTTTGTTTTTGTTTTTTCTTAATTTTTACAGCTTTGGTGTAAAAGAAAAACTCTGCTTAAATATATTTTATCGCTAAAATCTTAAAAGAAAAGCTGTAAAGAAAAAGCTATGTCTACAATATCTTTCTTTTGTACCTTGAACTTTATACACACTGTACCTCTACTTCAAATTATTTATATCAGCAACTGGCAGGATTTATAATTTGTACTATATTCAAAGTCTGTCATTCAAAAGCTCATCTGGTAAATTAATAAAAAAGATTTTAAAAAATCAAGTCAAAAGTTTTGAGTAGTTTTCAGTTTTTATTACTCGTGTGTTCAGACTTGCATCTGTTTTTTTTTCTTCAGACAACTCGTGGAGCGTTTGCTTCTTGTGGAGATATAAACATCTTCCACCAAACTTTTGAAACAAATAGAGAAAAACTTGGCAATTCTAAGAGCACACCAAATACTATGTATAATGCAAGTTAAAGCATAGATATTTAATTCTTATATTAATTCTCATATCATTGAAATTTAACGAGAAAGAGCCAAAAGTGAGGGTGGAGAACGTGAAATGAAAAATGTTCTTTTAATATTTTCTAATAATGACTTATAGGATGAATAGATGTATTGGTTGTTAACTCTGAAGAGCACGACTGACTGCCCAAATCTTGACACAATCATATGAAAACGATCATTCAACTCTAAATCTTTAAAGATTTGTATGAAAATGATATTTAGTAAAAACCAAGATTGCTTGAAAATCTAACTTCATTATTAGAGGTGGTTTTGGTCGCCAGTTAGTGTACGATCGTTACAATGCACGTCTCACCATGTGGCAAAAAGGTGATCCAGTATATTGAGTCTTTTATTCTAATTTCTATTCAGTAACGCTCAGGCACTCAGCTTATATCATCAGGAAATTCGGAGATACTGGCAAAGAGAATAGCATTAAGTTAAGGATTATAATTATAACTCGTTTCTTGTGTTGGACCTTCAATGCCCACCACATTAGGTTAGGTTTTATAAAAAGGCGCCTAATGTCGGAGCTTCAATGCTCATGACATTAGGTTAGGTTCTGTATAGCGCGCGGCGTCTAATGTCAGAGCTACAACATAAGGTTAGGTGTCGGAGCTTCAATGTTCACCACATTAGGTTAGGTTCTGTATAGCGCGCGGCGTCTAATGTCGGAGCTACAACATAAGGTTAGGTGTCGGAGCTTCAATGCCCACACATTAGGTTAGGTTCTGTATAGCGCGCGGCGTCTAATGTCGGAGCTACAACATAAGGTTAGGTGTCGGAGCTTCAATGTTCACCACATTAGGTTAGGTTCTGTATAGCGCGCGGCGTCTAATGTCGGAGCTACAACATAAGGTAGGGTGTCGGAGCTTCAATGTTCACCACAACATTAACGGAAAAGTCCTGGTTCATAGATTCCTCGTGCATTGCAGCGTCTTTCGTCTGATTGAGATTCGTTGCTTTCTCTGTAGGAACCGCACTGTTGCCTCTAGTTTCTATTGTAGATCTCTTGATAGCATTATAAAAACAACGCAGCCCTGCAGCCATGTTTAGTCAATCATGTAAAAATAATCCACCTGAAAATCAACATTCCATTTTTTCATCAAATGAAATAGGAAAAAATTAAAGGAAAAAAAATATGTCAAGCTCTTGAACATGGGGAAATATGCACAGTAAGATCTGAGAAATTCCCGTGAAGAGTGATCTATGGTGAGACTAAGAGCGCCAAGTGACCACTTGAGGCTAACACTGTAACAGTAATCAACAAACTGGTTCCTGGCCAAGCCTTATCCTGGCATGAGTCATTATATGTACGTGTAGGTATGATATATCAGTGACTGAGTAGAGGTAACTCATGATCTCTTTACACACTTGACAAATCATCTGAAACAGCACGAAATCTTGTGATGAGGATGCAACATTGAAATCGTCTGGCACTGCCTTAAGTATTGGATAGATGAATGGGAATGACAAGTGAACCGCTACCAGGATGTATATATATATATATATATATATATATATATATATATATATATATATAAACTTTTTTCCTCTTACACAAAAGATATAAGTGGGATGAAGTAAAATTCAGTACACACAACGTGTGCTATGACTCTCTTAAGGTCTGTGTCATGTTAATTGTCACCAACAACAGACTGGTTACTTAAAAAATATTGTAGATTTGAAGAATATGGGTTTATTAAAGTTGAGGTTTACTCTTCGGTGGATTCTTTCCGTACAGATTGAAAATAGGAGCCAATCCAGAGGATGTTTCTAAAGACTTCGAAATCATATTATGTTTTGTCTGATTCAACTACTACTACTACTACTACTACTACTACTACTACTACTACTACTACTACTACTACTACTACTACTACTACTACTACTACTACTACTACTACTACTACTACTACTACTACTACTACTACTACTACTACTACTACTACTACTACTACTACTACTACTTACTACCGTATTATATTATTATTATTATTATTATTATTATTATTATTATTATTATTATTATTATTATTATTATAATTATTATTATTAATAATAATAATAATAATAAAAATAATAATAATAATGGATTAAAACGATTGTCCGAGGATGACCTTGTGAAACATAACTGAAGCTAGATGTAGGCGGGGAGCATCAGTGGCTTGGATCAGTTTTTATTTCATAGATTAATCTAGGTGCTGAGGAAAGGAGATGCGAGCTCTACTTATTTCTGCTTATCTGTCTCGAATTAAAAGCGTTCTCTGTGCTGCTGCATATACAGATAGACAGAAGAAGAAGATGGGGCATCCATCCACACACACAGCGAGAAAGAAAGAGAGAGAGAGAGAGAGAGAGAGAGAGAGAGAGAGAGAGAGAGAGAGAGAGAGAGAGAGAGAGAGAGAGAGAGAGAAAACGGTGAGCTTTTAAAAGAAGGAGGTGGCACAAAAAGGAAAGAAAGAAAAAAAAACGATAAAGAGGGAGGGAGGGAGGGGGGATGTTAGAGGGCGGAAGGGAAAGAGAAAGCCCTGTGTGGGTTCTCTGATTGAGCAATGTAAGACAATGCTAGTTTCATTGATGCTAACCAACCTTGACTCAGCTTCGATTCTCAAGCCTAAATAACTGGAGGTAGATACGCGATTAGGGATCAGGCCGAGCTATGGAATGGTTAGCAAAACAAGTCTTCTGACGTCACAATCAAAGGATTTGGATATTTTTTTCCTCGTAGTGGTGGGCAGATAAACCCGAGAGCAAACCGCACTATAACTACGTTTTGTCAAGTCATGGCTATGACGTAACGCATATTAAGAAGCGTAACGATTTTGATCTGTATCGCGTTCCTTTGGCCTAGATCTAATTCTTTGTAGGCTTGTTAAAGTGTGCTGAGTCAGTGTAACGTGTGGTTCGTTTACAGCTTGAGATTGTTGTTTGAAATTCTTCTCTACATCTATTCTTATAGGACGCACATAACCATAGGTCTATAAAGACTAAAGTTCGTTCGGAGAGTTGGCAGCGTTTATTTTGGAGATCAGGTAAGTTGTGGCTTCGAAATTTTTATACTGCTAATGAGAACATCGAGTGAAGAAAAACTTCTGTGAAAGCCGTCATTTGTATGGTGTTGTTAACCTGTCGTGAATATAATTATTGATTCTTTCAGTAAATGTGAAATGGCTAACCTGTACAGTTCATTATTTGGAAATTCATTATTGTTATTTCTTTCCCGTTATTTGCATTTCCATCACAATAGGAATCAAATACACAATAGAGAAATACATCTGGATCTATGAAATCCTGTGGTATCTATAATAGGTATAACATTATAAGGCCTGTTAAAATCACTGGGTGCCATACAGTTCATAGTGCATTATTAGTATACATATAGGGTATAAAGTACATTAAAAGTATAGTTTTAAGATCTGTACAGGGCGCAAGACAGCTCATAGTGCATTCATAATATACCTACAGGATATATTGTATATTATTAGTATACTTATAGGATCTGTACCGGGCGCAAGACAGCTCATAGTGCATTCATAACATACCTACAGGATATATTGTATATTATTAGTATACTTATAGGATCTGTACCGGGCGCAAGACAGCTCATAGTGCATGTATACTTTAAAGATCTTTACAGGGTGGCAAACAGCTCAAAGTGAAAGAGGGTGGAGGAGGTGGTTGTTTGGCACCACAAGAGCTACAAAAAGTGTAATTGTGATGATGATAATAATGATAATAATAATAATAATAATAATAATAATAATAATAATAATAATAATAATAATAATAATAATAATAATAATAATGAGGATGATGATGATGAGGACAACAACAACAACAACAACAACAACAACAACAACAATGATAATGAAATGATGATGATGATGATATTAACATCAACAAAAACAATACAAATACAATGTGAACGAAAGCAAACGGTTTACAGTACACCAATACCTGTCAAATCTATTGTATTAATTTTTCTGTTTCGTTTTCAATCTATATCAATAAGTCAATCATCCGATATTTATCCATCAAAATCTATCTACATGTACATAAATATCAAGTTGTCAATTCTGACTATTTATCTTTTTTATTTTTTCTATTTATCTATCTATCTATCTATCCATCTATCTATCTATCTATCTATCTATCTATCTATCTATCTATCTATCTATCTATCTATCTATCTATTTAAAAAAAAAATACCATGCTCCTTAATTGTCGATCATTGTCTTTATAAGGTTATTTCGCAAAAAAAACCTATCTATCTATCTATCCAATATTCTAGAGAAGCTCCATCGTAGGGTGCGATATTCTGTCACGCCGTTTAGACTATTCCTTATTGATATTATGGTCAGATATTTTTTTAAAACTAAACATTAAATCAGGTTAGTCGCCATCTCAGATTCCTGTAACGATCAAAGCTAGATAGATCGATTCCTGCGAATCGAGTCTAGAGAGGCGGCGGGTGCCGAATCGAATCAAACACAGGGCTGGACTGGAACAGGTCGATCTTAGCAGGGACAGGAGGACTTTCTTGTTCCTTCTGTGATCTCATCAGAGACAAGAAGGATTTTCCTCTCCAATCTCATCAGAGACAAGAAGGATTTTCCTCTCCAATCTCATCAGAGACAAGAAGGATTTTCCTGTCCGATCTCATCAGAGACAAGTAGGTTTTCCTCTCCAATCTCATCAGAGACAAGAAGGATTTTCCTGTCCGATCTCATCAGAGACAAGTAGGTTTTCCTCTCCAATCTCATCAGAGACAAGAAGGATTTTCCTGTCCGATCTCATCAGAGACAAGAAGGATTTTCCTGTCCGATCTCATCAGAGATAAGAAGGATTTTCCTGTCCGATCTCATCAGAGACAAGTAGGTTTTCCTCTCTGATCTCATCAGAGACAAGAAGGATTTTCCTGTCCGATCTCATCAGAAATAAATGTTTTTTTTCTCTCCGATCTCATCAGAGATAAATGGGTTTTTCTCTCCGATCTCAACAGAGATGGGTTTTCCGCTCTGATCTCATCAGAGATGGGTTTTCCTCGCTGATCTCATCAGAGACAAGTAGGTTTTCCTGTCCAATCTTAACAGAGACAAATGGATTTTCCTCTCCGATCTCATCAGAGATGGGTTTTCCTCGCTGATCTCATCAGAGACAAGTAGGTTTTCCTGTCCAATCTTAACAGAGACAAATGGATTGTCCTCTCTGATCTCATCAGAGATAAGTAGGTTTTCCTCTTTGAACTCATTAGGGACAGAAAGATTTTCTTTCTCCTATTATCTTATTTAGGACAAGAAGGATTTTCCTGTCCGAACTCATCAGGGGCAGAAAAATTTTCCTCTTTTTTCATTCCGAAGTTTACTACATGTATTTAACATCATAATCTGCAAAGTATTTTTTCTCTTGAATTCCAGCCAGATGCAGTACTGGCGAATCGAAGTATTTTGTTTAAAAGAAATGTGTTTCACCTTTTTTTTTTTTTTACAATTATCAGCGTACACGTGTGTGTATATATATATATACACGTGTGGTTATGATGAAGATGGTGATAATGACGATGATGATGATGATGACAATGATGATGAAGATGGTGATGATGCTGTTGTCTTGTTATTTGTACTCCAAGACTTTATGTCATGTTTATGTTTGGTGTTGTAGATTGAATGAATGAGGACTGCTCTGCTGATCGGTGTTGTCGCTGCTGCAGCCCTGAGCTTTGTGTTCGGAATTCTTCTGTTGCAGAACCAAGGGGAAAAAATCGACTCCGAAAGACACTGCAGGTAGATGGAGCTCTTCTATGAGTAGAGTCTTAAATGACATTCCAACGATCATTTGGCGTTACACCATCTACCTTGGACTTTTTCTTTTTTTCTTTCTTTCTTCATGTCTTTCTCTTTTTTTTCTAGTATGAAAGGGAAACCATTTTACAAACCGCAGAGCCCCTGACGTAGCACAGGTATCTCTCATTGAAACCCGCCTCACTCTTCATCTTCCCTTTCAGATTGGATCTAGGGCGCTCTAGAGGCTGAAGACACCGGAATCAGTTTATCATTGATACTAATCACTATGCGGTGGCCATCAGATTTTGTCATTTAAAGTGCACCTTCCAATTTTCTGTGGAGAAGTTTGATAAGCCTTTTTTAATTCCACATGGGGCTAAGTCATTCTAGAAACTTTCTTTTATTTTGCTTGTATTTTTATCACATGAGCTTCTTTAGGACCTCACTGTTAAAAGCATTCAGCTTGTTGTATTTTCATCACCTGACCCTCTTCAGGCCCTCACTGTTAAAATCATTTTGCTTCTTTTATTACTACCGAGCCCTCTTCAGCACCTCTCTGTTAAAAACATTGTGGTTGTTGTATTTATTACCTGACCCTCTTACGAACTCTGTGTTAAAAAACAGTTTACTTATTGTATCTTTACCATCTACACCATCTCTCTACAGAATATCACTCATGTCTATATCAGCCTTTTCACCATCTCTCCACAGACTATCACTAATGTCTACATCAACCTTCCCACCATCTCTCTACAGACTATCCCTTACGTCTAAATCAAGCTTTTCCACTACCCCTCTAGCTCTAAAGACTGTCAACATTGGCTGAATCAACCTCCCCACCACCTCTCTACAAACTATCCCTTACGTCTAAATCAAGCTTTCCCACTACCCCTCTAGCTCTAAAGACTATCAACATTGGCTGAATCAACCCCCCCCCCCCCCCACCACCTCCCTTCAGACTATCCCTTACGTCTAAATCAAGCTTTCCACTACCCCTCTAGCTCTAAAGACTATCAACATTGGCTGAATCAACCTCCCCACCACCTCTCTTCAGACTATCACTTACGTCTAAATCAAGCTTTCCCACTACCCCTCTAGCTCTAAAGACTATCAACATTGGCTGAATCAACCCCCCCCCCCCCCCCACCACCTCTCTTCAGACTATCACTTACGTCTAAATCAAGCTTTCCCACTACCCCTCTAGCTCTAAAGACTATTCACATTGGCTGAATCACCCCCCCCCCACACCACCTCTTTACAAACTATCCCTTACGTCTAAATCAAGCTTTTCCACTACCCTTCTAGCTCTAAAGACTATCAACATTGGCTGAATCACCCCCCCCCCCCAACCACCTCTCTACAAACTATCCCTTACGTCTAAATCAAGCTTTCCCACTACCCCTCTAGCTCTAAAGACTATCAACATTGGCTGAATCAACCTCCCCACCACTTCTCTACAGACTATCCTTTACGTCTAAACCAAGCTTTTCCACTACCCTTCTAGCTCTAAAGACTATCAACATTGGCTGAATCAACCTCCCCACCACCTCTCTACAGACTATCCCTTACGTCTAAATCAAGCTTTTCCACTACCCCTCTAGCTCTAAAGACTATCAACATTGGCTGAATCAACCTCCCCACCACCTCTCTTCAGACTATCACTTACGTCTAAATCAAGCTTTCCCACTACCCCTCTAGCTCTAAAGACTATCAACATTGGCTGAATCAACCACCCCCCCCCCACCTCTCTTCAGACTATCACTTACGTCTAAATCAAGCTTTCCCACTACCCCTCTAGCTCTAAAGACTATTCACATTGGCTGAATCAACCCCCCCCCCCAACCACCTCTTTACAAACTATCCTTTACGTCTTAACCAAGCTTTTCCACTACCCTTCTAGCTCTAAAGACTATCAACATTGGCTGAATCAACCTCCCCACCACCTCTCTACAGACTATCCCTTACGTCTAAATCAAGCTTTTCCACTACCCCTCTAGCTCTAAAGACTATCAACATTGGCTGAATCAACCTCCCCACCACCTCTCTAGAGACTATCGCGAAATAAAAAAAAATGTGTAACTCATCCTTCGGGCCACCTTTGTAAAGACCACCCTTTATCGCCGGAATGAAAAAAAAAAGTAAGGCAGTCACCAACTACATGTAGGACTCCAGTAAGACAATGAACTGAGAAAAAAAAAATTATATTAGACATAGACGACGTTCCGCTTTATTAGCTTCTTCGGTAACTATATCGAGGAGTTATAAAATTAGGACTTTTCTAAATGACAACACAGCTTGTGCGGTGTTTCCAATATTCCAATTTTTTTAAAACAATAACAACAACAACAACAACAACAATAACAACAACAACAACAACAACAACAACAACAACAACAACAACAACAACAACAACAACAACAACCATATCAACAACATCGACAGCAACAGCAACAAATACAATAACTACGACGTTAACAACAACAACAACAACAATCTCAATAAGAAATTTTCTCTAGTTTTTTTTCCCTGAAAGTAAGAGTATGAAAAATCTAGTACGAAACTAGCAAAGATGAATTAATACTGTAGTAGTGAAAGCCTGCATCTTCGGAATTCCCAAAATATTTTACTAAAAGTGTGAAACTAGCACAAGGGCACAAAGCGCACTGGTTTGTTTTGTTTCTCAGCTAGAAGTGTTGCCAGAAACGGAAATACACATATAGGAGATGAAGGCTGCGACTACAAGATTAGTTTGGTCGCGTCTACAACAGGGATTCAAACCAGGGAAGCGAAGGATCATGCTGTAAGAAACAGTTTGAGGTTCTTGCTTTAAAAAAGTACAAATGTCTTATATAGTAACAGCTGTCATAGATCTTGTTTGATGTCTCATATAGTAACAGCTGGCATAGATCTTGTTTGATGTTTATTATAGTAACAGCTGGCATGTTCTGTAGGATGTCTAATAAAATGTAGCCACAGCTGGTTTAGATCGTGTATGTCTATAGCAACAGCTGGCTTAGATCTTGCATGATGTCTAATACAGTAATAGCTGGCTTAGATCTTGTATGATGTCTAACACAGTAACAGCTGGCTTAGATCTTGTATGATGTCTAATACAGTAACAGCTGGCTTAGATCTTGTATGATGTCTAACACAGTAACAGCTGGCTTAGATCTTGTATGATGTCTAATATAGTAACAGCTGGCTTAGATCGTGTATGATGTCTAATAAAGTAACAGCTGGCTTAGATCGTGTATGATGTCTAACACAGTAACAGCTGGCAAAGATCGTGTATGATGTCTAACACAGTAACAGCTGGCTTAGATCGTGTGTGATGTCTAATAAAGTAACAGCTGGCTTAGATCGTGTATGATGCTTAACACAGTACCATCTGGCTTAGATCGTGTATGATGTCTGATACAGTACCAGCTGGCCTAGATCGTGTATGATGTCTAACACAGTAACAGCTGGCTTAGATCTTGTATGATGTCTAATACAGTAACAACTGGCTTAGATCTTGTATGATGTCTAATACAGTAACAGCTGGCTTAGATCGTGTGTGATGTCTAATAAAGTAACATCTGGCTTAGATCGTGTTTGATGTATAATAAAGTAACAGCTGGCTTAGATCGTGTATGATGTCAAATATAGTAACGTCTGGCTTAGATCGTGTATGGTGTCTAATACAGTAACAGCTGGCTTAGATCGTGTATGATTTCTAATACAGTAGCAGTTGGCTTAGATCGTGTATGATGTCTAATACAGTGACATCTGGCTTAGATCGTGTATGATGTCTAATATAGTAACATCTTGCTTAGATCGTGTATTGTGTCTAATACAGTAACAGCTGGCTTAGATCGTGTATGGTTTCTAATGCAGTAACAGCTGGCTTAGATCGTGTATGATGTCTAGTACATTAACATCTGGCTTAGATCGTGTATGATGTCTGATACAGTAACAGCTGGCCTATATCGTGTATGATGTCTAATACAGTAACAGGTGGCCTATATCGTGTATGATGTCTAATAAAGTAACGTCTGGCTTAGATCGTGTATGATGTCTAATACAGTAACAGCTGGCTTAGATCGTGCATGATGTCTAATAAAGTAACGTCTGGCTTAGATCGTGTATGATGTCTAATAAAGTAACGTCTGGCTTAGATCGTGTATGATGTCTAACACAGTAACAGCTGGCTTAGATCGTGTATGATGTCTAATAAAGTAACATCTGGCTTAGATCGTGTTTGATGTATAATAAAGTAACAGCTGGCTTAGATCGTGTATGATGTCAAATATAGTAACGTCTGGCTTAGATCGTGTATGGTGTCTAATACAGTAACAGCTGGCTTAGATCGTGTATGATTTCTAATACAGTAGCAGTTGGCTTAGATCGTGTATGATGTCTAATACAGTGACATCTGGCTTAGATCGTGTATGATGTCTAATATAGTAACATCTTGCTTAGATCGTGTATTGTGTCTAATAAAGTAACGTCTGGCTTAGATCGTGTATGATGTCTAATACAGTAACAGCTGGCTTAGATCGTGTATGATGTCTAATAAAGTAACGTCTGGCTTAGATCGTGTATGATGTCTAACACAGTAACAGCTGGCTTAGATCGTGTATGATGTCTAATAAAGTAACGTCTGGCTTAGATCGTGTATGATGTCTAATAAAGTAACATCTGGCTTAGATCGTGTATGATGTCTAATAAAGTAACAGCTGGCTTAGATCGTGTATGATGTCTAATAAAGTAACATCTGGCTTAGATCGTGTATGATGTCTAACACAGTAACAGCTGGCTTAGATCGTGTATGATGTCTAATAAAGTAACGTCTGGCTTAGATCGTGTATGATGTCTAATAAAGTAACATCTGGCTTAGATCGTGTATGATGTCTAATAAAGTAACGTCTGGCTTAGATCGTGTATGATGTCTAATAAAGTAACGTCTGGCTTAGATCGTGTATGATGTCTAATAAAGTAACGTCTGGCTTAGATCGTGTATGGTTTCTAATACAGTAACATCTGGCTTAGATCGTGTATGGTTTCTAATACAGTAACAGCTGGCTTAGATCGTGTATGATGTCTAACACAGTAACAGCTGGCTTAGATCGTGTATGATGTCTGATACAGTAACATCTGGCTTAGATCGTGTATGATGTCTAACACAGTAACAGCTGGCTTAGATCGTGCATGATGTCTGATACAGTAACATCTGGCTTAGATCGTGTATGATGTCTAACACAGTAACAGCTGGCTTAGATCGTGTATGATGTCTAACACAGTAACAGCTGGCTTAGATCGTGTATGATGTCTAATAAAGTAACATCTGGCTTAGATCGTGTATGATGTCTAATAAAGTAACGTCTGGCTTAGATCGTGTATGATGTCTGATACAGTAACATCTGGCTTAGATCTTGTATGGTTTCTAATACAGTAACAGCTGGCTTAGATCGTGTATGATGTCTGATACAGTAACATCTGGCTTAGATCGTGTATGATGTCTGATACAGTAACATCTGGCTTAGATCTTGTATGATGTCTGATACAGTAACATCTGGCTTAGATCT
This sequence comes from Elysia crispata, assembly GCA_033675545.1. Taxonomy (NCBI): domain Eukaryota; kingdom Metazoa; phylum Mollusca; class Gastropoda; family Plakobranchidae; genus Elysia; species Elysia crispata. The sequence continues at coordinate 109,811 of JAWDGP010002104.1, read as the reverse complement.
TGTATGGTTTCTAATACAGTAACAGCTGGCTTAGATCGTGTATGATGTCTGATACAGTAACATCTGGCTTAGATCGTGTATGATGTCTGATACAGTAACATCTGGCTTAGATCTTGTATGGTTTCTAATACAGTAACAGCTGGCTTAGATCGTGTATGATGTCTGATACAGTAACATCTGGCTTAGATCGTGTATGGTTTCTAATACAGTAACAGCTGGCTTAGATCGTGTATGATGTCTAACACAGTAACAGCTGGCTTAGATCGTGCATGATGTCTGATACAGTAACATCTGGCTTAGATCGTGTATGATGTCTAACACAGTAACAGCTGGCTTAGATCGTGTATGATGTCTGATACAGTAACAGCTGGCGTAGATCGTGTATGATTTCTAATACAATAACAGCTGGCTTAGATCGTGTATGATGTCTAATATTGTGACAGTTGTTTTTTTTTTTAAATCTTGTATGATTTTCAATACATTGACATTTGTTGTATATCGCGAATGATGTTTAATATAGTAAGAGTTGAGTTAATCTTGTATGATCTTTGATACAGTTACAGCTGGGTTAGAATTACTATATTTGTGGTGGACATGGCATATTACTGAATATGTCTAGTAAAACCTAATACTTTTTTTTTTTTAATTTTCCAGAATGGCTTCAGAATCAGAAAGTAACATGGAACGTTTTAAGACAGAGAATCACTCAGCTTTTGTTGTTGGATACACAGGGGAGGTCGGCAAGGCACTCGTGAAAGACTTGAACAAACTGAAAATCTTCAAGAAAGTGGTGCTCTTGGGGCGCCGAGAGGTGGCTCTGGATGTCGGGCCGGAGATTGTGAGTCTAACCCTACATACGGCAAAATTTTTTTCTTTGAAGTCATTGCAAATGCTGATTGATTTTTAAATATAAAGCATTTGAATAAAGTCTGCAGTTGGGTTTCGAGTAAAATTTTCGTCTCAGGAAAGTATAAATTGATAAATGTTAAAAGCTGATTTCTTTTACCGAGATGTAGTGACAAACCCCTCGTGATGTGTTTCTTGTAATTGGTTAGGATTAGGTTAGGTAATTGCTTTTTCCGTGGTTCTGAGGTTTTACATGTATTTCAATCGAACATGTAGATAAATTTAAGATATTTTTGTTCACCGTAAACATTGATAGATAAAAAATCTACAAGTCCCGGTTTGTTTGGCGGGTTTTTTTGTTTTTGTTTTTGTTTTTGTTTTTTTGGTTTTTTTTTTACTCTTGTCTGAGATGGCTTGGTTGTTGACATATTCTGAGTAAAACTGATATCCTATAAAGTATGACATATTTGTATTGTTACAGGTAGGATTCTGCTGTCATATAAAGTTTAATATTTTCTATTGTACCGATTTGGTTTGTAGCCTCATATATATAAAGCATGACATATTTATATTGTTCCCAGTAGGACTCCCGCCTTATATAAAGTTCGCCACATTTATGCAATTTGCAGTAGGACTCCCGCCTTATATAAACTTCGCCACATTTATAGCATTCCGAGTAGGACTCCTGCGATACACAAAGTTCGCCACATTTATATCATTCCCAGTAGGACTCCTACCTTATATAAACTTCGCCACATTTATAGCATTCCCAGTAGGACTCCTGCGATACACAAAGTTCGTCACATTTATATCATTCCCAGTAGGACTCCCGCCTTATATAAACTTCGCCACATTTATAGCATTCCCAGTAGGACTCCTGCGATACACAAAGTTCGCCACATTTATATCATTTCCAGTAGGACTCCCGCCTTATATAAAGTTCGCCACATTTATATCATTCCCAGTAGGACTCCCGCCTTATATAAACTTCGCCACATTTATAGCATTCCCAGTAGGACTCCTGCGATACACAAAGTTCGCCACATTTATATCATTCCGAGTAGGACTCCCGCCTTATATAAAGTTCGCCACATTTATATCATTCCAGTAGGACTCCCGCCTTATATAAACTTCGCCACATTTATATCATTCCCAGTAGGACTCCCGCATTGTACAAAGTTCGCCACATTTATATCATTCCCAGTAGGACTCCCGCCATATATAAAGTTCGCCACATTTATAGCATTTCCAGTAGGACTCCCGCCTTATATAAAGTTCGCCACATTTATATTATTCCCAGTAGGACTCCCGCCTTATATAAAGTTTGCCATACTATATTTATAATTATTGTTCCGAGCAGGACTTCCGCCTTATATAAAGTTAGCCATTTTTATATTTGTTCGGAGCAAGATTCCACCACATATAACGCTTAACATATTATTCTTGTTAGAACTTCCGCCCCATGTAATGTTTTTCATGTTTATTTTGTTCCGTGTAGGACTCTGCCATCTTATAAAGTCCTTGTAGGATTCCCATCTTTATTTTGCACATAGACATAAAACAATAACATTATTACTCGTATATTAATGATTGCTTTTATCTGCAGGAACAAAAAATCGTCAACTTTGACAAGTTGGAAGAACACGCAGATCTCTTCACCGGCCTTGATGTCGGCTTCTGCTGTCTCGGAACAACTCGAGGCAAGGCTGGAAAGGTAGAGTCTGTCAATGTCGCAATAGTGGTTATGTAGGAGAATTATAAATATCGCGTTAGTTTTTTAATGCAGGAGGTATTTCAATGTCGCAATAGTGTTTATGTAGGAGGATTATCAATATCGCGATAGTTTTTTTTTTATGTAGAAGGTATTTCGATGTCGCAATAGTGTTTATGGAGGAGGATTATGAATATCGCAATAGTTTTTACGTAGGAGGTATTTCAATGTCGTAATAGTGTTTATGTAGGAGGATTATCAACATCACAATAGTTTTTACGTAGGAGGTATTTCAATGTCGTAATAGTGTTTATGTAGGAGGATTATCAATATCACAATAGTTTTTACGTAGGAGGTATTTCAATGTCGTATTAGTGTTTATGTTGGAGGATTATCAATATCACAATAGTTTTTACGTAGGAGGTATTTCAATGTCGTATTAGTGTTTATGTTGGAGGATTATCAATATCACAATAGTTTTTACGTAGGAGGTATTTCAATGTCGTATTAGTGTTCATGTTGGAGGATTATCAATATCACAATAGTTTTTACGTAGGAGGTATTTCAATGTCGTATTAGTGTTCATGTTGGAGGATTATCAATATCACAATAGTTTTTACGTAAGATTATCAATGACGCAATAATGCAGGTTTGTCAACGTAGCATTTAAGTTTATGTAGGAGATTTTTTAAATGTCACAATACTGTTTTTATGTGGGAGATTTGTGTAGATGGTGTTGATCAATGTTGTTATTGTTGATTGTGGTGGTGGTGGATGTGTCAATCAACTTCTTGTTGTTGTTGTTGTTGTTGTTGTTGTTGTTGTTGTTGTTGTTGTTGTTGTTGTGGTCGTGGTTGTTGTTGTTGTTGTTGTTGTTGTTTTTAATTTCACGGATTTTATTTGATTGAGATATAAGCCCTGTGCGTGTGACTGTTTGGAAAAATTGATGAAAGAGAACAAACTTTGACGTTCTGGACCTTTAGTGTGAGACTCCTAGGTAAGTCAGATCCTGAGACCAGGCTCTGGGCTATGGGTGGTACCGGGCACATTATGAAATTTGACCTTTCATCTAAATTGATCAGAAACGCTAGGAATCTCAGCCAGCCTGAGCTTTGGCCTAAGAAGGCAGGTGTTACGATCAAGCACGGATCTAATAGGATCATCTATCTATCTTGGCTTGGCGAGGGCCTTATAATCCCCATGGCTATTTCACCTGGTCGTTGCTTCTAGATAAGGAACTTGGCAGTGCGCACTAGGTCTAATACTGACAGCCCTATAGAGGTTAGTTACATGAAGACGTTGTAGGATTAGAAATAACAACAATAAGGCAATGGAGCCATGTTCATTTAACATTGCAGATATACGATCTTTGAAAGGTTTCTCTTCTCTGGCAAGAAGGAGGAGATTATCCGTGGAGTTTTTGTTTCTTGTCTTTGTTTTTGTAACTTCAGCATAGTAGTCTGAAATTTTCCTTTTTTTTCATAAATTACGTCAACACTGTTATACCTTTCTCGCGTTGAATTTGAGAGAGAGAGAGAGAGAGAGAGAGAGAGAGAGAGAGAGAGAGAGAGAGAGAGAGAGAGAGAGAGAGAGAGAGAGAGAGAGAGAGAGAGACAGAGACAGAGACAGAGACAGAGACAGAGACAGAGACAGAGACAGAGACCCAGAGAGAGAGACAGAGACAGAGAGGGAGATACAAAAACAGAAAGAAGGAGAGAAAGGAAGAGAGAGACATAGGTAGAGAGAACCTCAGGGCTATACAAAGGGCAAATAGATATCCACATGGAGGTTGAGGAGAACATAATTATACATGTATTTATTGATTTGTTTTTCTTTTATCTTTTCAATGCTTATATTCGCAGGAAGGATTTGTGAAAGTTGACCGCGACTATGTCCTGGCCACAGCCCGAGTGTCCAAGGCTCAAGGCTGCAAGCAGTTCGCTCTGGTCTCCTCCACAGGCGCTGACACCAACAGCTTTTTGTTATATTCCAAAACAAAGGTAGGAGCCCAGTATGTGCGTCTGTGATAAATGTTTTGGAAATGTAAAACGTCAATGGAAGTTTTCAGTATTGTAGCGATTATGTTAAGATCGAGCTTGACAATTCAATGTTCTTTTAGGGCTTAATCGTCTGAGAGTTTTCTTCATGCCTCTTGATTTTTTTGCTGCAGACAATTTTGTCTCCACCCCTCTCACCCCTACCAAAAAACAAAATGGGTTTGCAATGCAAGCAATCACAAAAATCTAGATGATTTAAAATGTGTGTTGGTTTCTCAAAGTTTTATCCTACTCAATTGATTTTCCAGCAACATTTTGTTTTTTGTTTTTCATTTGAACTCTATTTTAAAAAGATAAATAAACACAAAAGCTGCACTTTAAAAGTTGAAAAAAATATATCTTGAATAGCCATTTTGATTTTTAAGAAATATATTTTTTCGTGTGAAATACATGTATTTTCATTGCACTTATACTGTAGATTCTTCATTTTGTATTTTGCATTCATTGGCCACAATACTGGTCTATGTTTCAGGGAGAAGCGGAGGAAGGAACCAAACAGATTGGATTTGATCGGCTGTCCATCTACAGACCAGGGTAAGTAAGGCATCGAACACACTGATTATGTAAGAAGGCATTAGGTACACTGAATGTTCAAAAAAACCATTTGGAACGATGAGTATGAAAGAAATCTATACCGTTACTGACTTTGCAAGAAGGCTACTAGGTACATTGAAAATGCAATAAATCACGACATGCTGATTACGTAATCAGGCACTGGTACACTGGTTATGTAAGAAGTCATTAGATACACTGACAACATAAAAAGTCTTCAGGTACGCTGATTTTCTAAGAAAACACTAGTTACACATTCATTGATAATGTGATATCACAATACACAAAAATGATATATTGATTATTATAAGCGGGCATCAGATACAATCCGTATTCTGCTTTTCCACTTGATTTAACAAGTACTGAATAAGTTAATTGCAAGTATATTGAATTGTCTCATTTTAAAACCATATGGTTGACAGTCATATGGATATTTCCAACATGCGGATGTTTGATCATCCATTAACCCATTGTTCCTTTTCCTCCCAGAGCTCTGCTGTGTAAGAGGGAAGAGTTTCGAATCGGAGAGAAAATTATGTCCGGTCTGCTGTCACCTGTGATTTACTTGTTCCCCAAATCTATATCGATACCAGTGGAGAGCGTGGCCAGAGCCATGATCAACCATGTGGTGGCGCCACTTAGTGGTTCTAGTCCTGAGGCAACCACCTACTATAACAGAGATACACACGAGGCTTCGGGCATGCCGTCTGGAGGCTGCAGCAAATGATTTTAACAGAATATCCACTGTGTATAGAAAGATTGTCAATCGGGCTGCTCCACTGTTTCTAGAAAGATCGGGATGTCTAGTAGATTATCACTGGGGCTGCCCCACTGATTATAGAGAAAGATCGGGACGTTTAGTAGTTTGTCACTGGGGCTGCCCGACTGTTTATAGAAATATCGGGATGTTTAGTAGATTGTCAATGGTGATGTCCTACTGATTATCTAAATATCGGGATGTTTAGTAGATTATCACTGGGGCTGCCCCACTGATTATAGAGAAAGATCGGGACGTTTAGTAGTTTGTCACTGGGGCTGCCCGACTGTTTCTAGAAATATCGGGATGTCTAGTAGATTATCACTGGGGCTGCCCCACTGATTATAGAGAAAGATCGGGACGTTTAGTAGTTTGTCACTGGGGCTGCCCGACTGTTTATAGAAATATCGGGATGTTTAGTAGATTGTCAATGGTGATGTCCTACTGATTATCTAAATATCGGGATGTTTAGTAGATTATCACTGGGGCTGCCCCACTGATTATAGAGAAAGATCGGGATGTTTAGTAGTTTGTCACTGGGGCTGCCCGACTGTTTATAGAAATATCGGGACGTTTAGTAGATTGTCAATGATGATGTCCTACTGATTATCTAAATATCGGGATGTTTAGTAGATTATCACTGGGGCTGCCCCACTGATTATAGAGAAAGATCGGGACGTTTAGTAGTTTGTCACTGGGGCTGCCCGACTGTTTATAGAAATATCGGGACGTTTAGTAGATTGTCAATGGTGATGTCCTACTGATTATCTAAATATCGGGATGTTTAGTAGATTATCACTGGGCTGCCCCACTGATTATAGAGAAAGATCGGGACGTTTAGTAGTTTGTCACTGGGGCTGCCCGACTGTTTATAGAAATATCGGGATGTTTAGTAGATTGTCAATGGTGATGTCCTACTGATTATCTAAATATCGGGACATTAAGTAGTTTGTTAGTGGGGCTGCCCCACTGTTTATAGAAAGATCGGGACGTTTAGTAGATTGTCAATGGTGATGTCCGTTTGTTACTGGGGCTGCTCCACTGTTTATAGAAAGATTGGGACATTTAGATTTTCACTTGAGCTGCCCCACTGATAATAGAAAGATCGGGACGTTTATTAGAATTGCTCCAGTTCCCTCTTTGAATTACAGAAACAGTCTATGGTTGAATGTTTATTTGACTGAGGTCAGTAACCCAAGTGTACATTATAATGTTACGATACGTATGTTTGAATCCCATAATGATTTTCAAATTTTTGTTGCTGTTTTGATTTTTTTTTTCTTTTTTTTTAATAACTTATTTCAAATTTGATATAATGTATGCCTACAGCAACAAATTTTTTTTATGTTTACTGTTTTGTGTTTTATTTTACCTCTTTTTCGTTGTTTTTTTTTTTTACCACTTCAGACAAACATAATTTTTTTTTTATTATTGTAACGTGTTAATGTTTCGTTGAAAGGTCAGTGATCGCATTGTGCAATATGTATGTGGACAACACTGGCTTGATCTTTCCCACACTGAATTTAATTTTGACTGTTTGAAAATTTTATAACTATGCTATCAGTCGGTATATCTTGTGACCATGTGGGCCCCTATTTAATCGGTGCTTTTCTTTTAATGTATACCCATTTCACTGTAGCCTACTAGTTAATTCTTTCAAGGAACTGTATAAGAAATGGCAAATGCAAGGGTTAAATGGTTATGTTTTGCATGTACAGGTTGTTTTTATCAAAGTTGTTTTTTTTTTTTAATCAAAATTTTTTTTCCATTTTTTACGTTGTTGTTGTTGCGCATATTTGTTTGCCAAGTTGTATTTATAAGCAAGAATTTGATTCAAATAAAACGAATATGACCGTTAATTTTAATTTTGCCCTCAAGTTTTTTTTAAGAGTATCTGTGCACATGTATGTGGGTTTGCATTTAATGTTTATAATGTACCTGTGTATATGAGTTTTGTCCTCCATGTTTAGTACTGTACCTGTATATGTGAGCTTAGCCTTCAATGTTTAGTACATGTACAGTACCTGTATGTGAATTTTGACCTCAGTGTTCAGTACTGTACCTGTGTAAACTATGTACATTGACAGTTTCTGTCTCTCCTGCTATGAAAAATAGAAAAAATATCGATACTGGCCGGAAGCTTTGAGCTTTATTTTTTCCCTTCCACTTCTTTCTCACCTGAAAGCCAAGACAAAAATTATTTGGTATTGAGCCCCAAGGGATCCCGGTTTCTTTGAAAGAATTTGAAACTCTTTGAATCAAAGAAATTTCTTTATGATAAAATGCTACTAAAGTTTCACCACGTTAGACAATATTCTAATTTTAGATTAAGAAAATTATTTATCGTTCATCAAAAAAAAAAAAAACGAGTGGCAGTGCTTGCAACTCGATCCCAATTCTTTTAACATTTCAAAGAGGTCTTAAAGTGCATACACCTGAACCAAGTTTTTTGATACCTGTATTTGCTATGTTTTGTTAATGAGCGGTCGTTAGCTTCTTAGGCCCATAACCCTGGGTGGGATAGATACACAAGATTTATGATGTTGACTTAATTCTTCTGACATGTTGATGCGGAGCTACCACAGTGTGTCTTGCGAATCTTTATAATTTTATTAACTAGTTCTTCCCACACACTCACAGTCAATCATGTTCATACATTCTGTTGAAGGTGTTTGTGTACGATACGTTATCACTTCTTCTAATCGAATGGTATACTATGCGACAAAAAATTCTTAAACATTTCAATGTGGATGGGTGTCCGTTTCTTTAACTAAAATGGGACATCCAAACCACGAAAATGACACGAAAGTCCATTGGATAGAACAACGGATTATCTTATTGTTGTTAGACAGACAGATAGAGACACCAAGTCAATGTATAATAAACCATAGATAAATAGCCAGAGAGTCAGAAATAAAGAGATTCGATTGATAGTCATGCAGAGGATCGAACTTTAAAGAGAATTGTTTTCAGACTGTGGAACACAAGTTGTTCCACCCTGAATTATGAATACGCTAATCTCTCTCTCTCTCTCTCTCTCTCTCTCTCTCTCTCTCTCTCTCTCTCTCTCTCTCTCTCTCTCTCTCTCTCTCTCTCTCTCTCTCTCTCTCTCTCTCTCTCTCTCTCTCTCTCTCTCTCTCTCTCTCTCTCTCTCTCTCTCTTCAGACAATGCCCAATAACTCCTCTCACGGGTAGGACTGTCGAACACAATTTGTTCCACCATAGATGCCCTATACATATATATCTTGCTAGCCTTTTCACATCCGTGAAAAAGACTTGCAAAAAAAAAAAAAAAAGAAAAGAAAAGAATACTATCATTTCGTTTTGAAATTTATGTTGAGTCAATCAATAGTATGGAAATGTATAGGCTCTCTCAATATTGCCTCGTGATCTAGGCAGCTTACCAGCAGTCATGAGTTTCGAATCCATCATTAGAGAAGGTGGGACCAGATTACACTGTCTGGTGGGACCTCACAGACATGCGTTTTCAATCAGTACAACAGATTTTTCCAACTTGGATCAGATTTGTGGCATCTTTCTCTAAAATTAAAAATCTTTTTCTTTCACTTAACAATCGCCAACAATCAATGACAATAATATTTAGGCCATGGATTGTCAAAAGAACAAAAGTTAAATCCATTTATGAAAATAACAAGGTAGATTTGACTTTCGCTTTGGCGCTTTGAGCATGGTGAGAGACAAAGAATTACATTTCAACGATTCGGCTAAAACAGACTTACAAACTAGATCTAGATCTAGCTATAAACTTAGAATCGACATTTTTTTTTTGTCCTCACCCCCATAGACATTAATTTATTTGTTCGTATTCATTGATCTGCGTAAAATGTATTGGCACGAGTTATGCTATAATTATGTTATAAAAAAATTATCGCTCAATGTTTCTTCAAGGCAAACTTTGTCTATCGAATGCGCCCCATTGTTGGTGTACCGTATGACGGAAGTAGTCGAAAGTAAACATTCTACTTTTTAGTCAACTTCTGGTCAAGAGACTGAAGGCATAGATCTAATCTAGCTTCTACTTGATTCTAAACCTAGATCTACTCGTCCCTGGAGACTACTTTATGATGACTATGGTCCACTTTATCTAGATCTAGAGATCTCTAATGTAAAGAGTCTCGATCAAGTAAATGAGAGACAAATCCTATTCCTTGATCAATTCTAGATCTAGATTTTTAGATCTGTATAATTCGTGAAGTCCACCGGTTTCCTCGGGAGGATCAACGTTATAAATCACATCCCAGTTGTCGATCTTTAATCCTATGTGAAAGCCATTTAAAGGTGTGGTTTTTTTTTTTTTTTGGTTTCAATTCACTCGATTTACTTTCAATTTAAAGTCATTCATTTTTTTATTCGTGTGTTTGAACAATAGTTGTCCAGGAAAGAAATTTGATCCGATAGTTAGCCTAGAAATTTATCAAACCAAAGATTCTAGACTAGGCCACCGAAAAAATATATAGATCTGGATCTAAATTCTAGTTGTGAGTCTGTGGATTAAAAAAACAACAGCATAAGTCTATTCAGATAGATTCAGATCTCAAGTAAACCAAGTTTAGTTTGCTACACTGCAACCACTTCAGTTTGGTGTATTTTTACATTTTGAGATATATTGGCCCAAAACCTGTAGAGAACTATTCCTTGTCTTTTATGTATCTTTTGCATTTTTGGTAGTGAAAGTCAGCATGATATGTAATTAGTAAAGTATGTAACAATTAAATGAAATTTATTATTACAAATTTAAGGGTTCGGGAATTTCGTGCATGAGCTAGGACTGTTGTGGGTAGGGCTAGCCGCCTTTGTCAAGTATTTGTAAGTGCAAAAGCATAAACAGATTGGTAGTCAAAAATGGAACAAACATCAGGAAATGGTGCAACACAAAAATGCTTAAAATATCTTAAAAAAATAATTATTTACTACAAATAAAACCTTCATATTCATGTTCAGTGTATCAAAGTCATTAATTTTAAAACATGCAGTTTTAAAGCTTAAAGGAAGTTGGTCCCATAAGTGCAAAAATTTCTCCAGTGCCACATTTTAAACCTGAACATTCTTTTGTTGCCATGAACCTAATTGAGGTTCCTACTTGCTTAAATATTTAAAGTATACATTACATTTACAAGGCTCAAATTTAGCTGAGTACTAAAATTACAATCTATCTGTGCATAAAAAAAACGGTGATGGTCCACTGCATGTGCACAGTGCAAGACCATATTTGTATTCCATTAACTTAAAATTTTATCTTTTTGGGATCAAAATTCCTTTTAGGGTCTTTAATATTGTGGGTTTTTTTTTTTTTAGTTAAATGCCCTAACTGGCTTACAACTAGCAATTTTCACAAGGCGCATGGGAAAAAACCTACTGGAGTCGGGTACACATTTGACATGACCAGTGTACCTTTTGTTGCTTTTTTTTTTGTATCAAGGATCAACTTCTAGAACAAAGAATTGAAGTATTAGTTTCATCTATTCTTGCCTTTGAAGGTTTAGATGATTTATAACTTGACCTGAGTTTAGTAAATTTATGAGAGTGATCTATAAATTCTAATGAGCTCAAAAAGTAGTGATCCTTGTGATTTGCTTGCCATCAAATTCCAAACTGCTATAATGATCAATTTTGCTCTAGGGTGAGATATACACTTCTAGATCTACTTGTCAGGCTGAATTCATTGTGACCTAAAAATTCCAAAATTCTGAATTGAAATGTTTACTCATGTCATGCATGGAATTGGGAAGTAGTTAAAGTTAGCGTATTTTTTTTTCTTTACTGAGCCACTGCTGATTTTTATCAATCTTTTTACTTTTTAAGAAAATGTATTTGTTTATCTCCTTTGTTTTCCAGAGACCTGTGACTGCACGAAAATTTATACCACCTGGGCTTTAAGTGAAATTGATCATTTGTTCTAACATTCAAAATATCGTGCCAATAGAACTGGAAGAATCATTTCCAAATAAAATATTGAAGTTTGTAGTGTGGTAAATAGCTCTTGTGGGACAAGTATGATGATCTAGCCAGACTGCTGGGTTACCATGGTACATAATTTTATCGAGATGGCCCTCTCTGGGAACGACTCCAATGGCACCAACATGAGCCCAGATGAGAGCGCTGTTTTGTACATGGAAGCCGGCGATTCGGTGGCCCCACGAGTTCCATTCACTGATCTTGTTGTCCCCGTTTGCAGGGAAATTTTATACAAGGGAATTGGGGACTCTGGGTAAGCACCATCACCATGCCGTGACTACATGGTCAAAGTGTAGACTGGAAGGGCTAATTTGAGTAGAATTCATGATTTACAACAGTTGGAAAGATAATCAGGACAATTGAAAAAGCATCATTTAAAATTTTTTTTTTTTTTTAATTTTATTGCAGTTTGATAAACCATTTCAACAAGCACTTCAACTCTGGTCTAACCTTTAAAGTGAAATTTACCATTTTTCGGTTTTTCTTTGGGCTAGTGTAGGAATTTTTGTCCTTGAGCTTGTGATTGTAATAAAAAAAAAGGATAGGTAAAAGGTGAATCTAGTCATGTCATTGAAAAAACTGTCTCTATGATATAATTGGCGGTTTGACCCCAAATATTGATGGATTCAGCCAGCTGCATTTGGTACAGACAAAACTGAATAAATAAGGTCACTTTTTTAGAAACGTAAGACTATATAGCAGAAATTAAGAAATGTTGAACTGATGAGAACTAATTATTTGTGAAAGGAAATAGTGAGATGCAGAGTGATTAAGAATGTAAGAGACAGAAAACTGAGATATAGACAGTGATGGTTAACAATTTTATTTCTGGCAAAGTGGTTTTGTAAAAAAAAAAAAAAAAGAAAGAATAATATTAAGGGAAATAAAAGAGATATAAAAAAGGAGAGAGAGAGAGAGAGAGGGGGGGGGGGGGAGGAGGAAAGAGGGGAAATGAAAGAATGGGGAGAGAGAGAGCAAAAAACATTGATGAGAAAATGGATTGAAAGAATATGTGAAAAAAGGAAGCTTAAAGAAGTAACAATATTTTTAAGTTTGGAGACAATGAGTTTTATGTTTGAAAGTATGTTGAGATAGAAGATTGCAAATTGGATTCTCTATGATATGAAAATAGATAATTGCACTGGTCTCTCTGATTTTAAGAAAAATAACTGAGCCACTTCTGTTAGATATAAATATAGATAATTTTACTTATTCCATATAAAATATAATTATTGGACTGATTTGGTGGGATATAAATAAAGAAGACTGAGTTAACTTAGCATGGTGCAAAACTGATACCCTATGATATAGGATATAACATAAATGATTCAAGACCATCATAGAGTAATGATTAGAGATTTAAAAGTAGTGTTCAAGGAACTTTTTTAAAATTAATCATTTAATAATAATGTGACATAAACATCTGGCACAAAACCAATTTTATGAAAACTTTTTTATCACAAAAATATAAGAGTTCAACAACAATTGTACAAAGACTTTCAGTTTTTGGTGTAGTACCGTGCTTGAAAGAGAAGGATCCTATGAAATATGTTTTGAAGAGGTTTGTAAACTTCAAGTTCTCTTTCCCTATGATTGTTGAGTTTTAGCTTTTAACATTTTCATTACATATAATTCTATTTAGGTTATAAGAGAAGAGGATAATGAAACACACATGAAATAAATGAATTACCTCTATCTCTTTTTCCTTGCATAAAATTTTAGGCATTGTTCTTTGCATCAATCTTTTAAGGGTTTTTTTTGTCTGTACAAATTGTGACCTGCATCTCTTATTCTCCTCATTCTCTCTGTATATGATGTCAGTGTTCGGTGGTGGGATCTAGCAATCCTCATCCCCAACTGCATCTTCTTGCTGTTCCTCGGCTACGGACTGAGGATGGCAATCAGGAAACTCCAAGCCTCAAGCAGCCCCATCTTCACAGCTTTTTATGGACTGGTAAAAGGAAAAAGATGCACAACATGTTAATACTTAGCATGTAAAGGTTTTAATATGTTTACTTAGCGAAACAAGAGGGAAGCGTTTGAATATTTTCATGCTTCTATCTGTTGACAATACTACCTTGCATGGTTAGTGTGTGGGTCATATTTTTACCTTGCTTGGGTAGTAAGGGAGATCATATTTTACCTTTCCTGGGTAGTGAGGGAGATAGCACTTCTACCTTGTCTAGGTAGTCAGGGAGATCACACTTTTACCTTGCCTAGGTAGTGAGGGTGATCACACTTTTACCTTGCCAAGGTAGTAAGGGTGATCACACTTTTACCTTGCCTAGGTAGTGAGGGTGATCACACTTTTACCTTGTCTAGGTAGTCAGGGAGATCACACTTTTACCTTGCCTAGGTAGTGAGGGTGATCACACTTTTACCTTGCCTAGGTAGTGAGGGTGATCACACTTTTACCTTGCCTAGGTAGTGAGGGAAATCAAACTTTTACCTTGCCTAGGTAGTGAGGGTGATCACACTTTTACCTTGCCTAGGTAGTGAGGGTGATCACACTTTTACCTTGCCTGGGTAGATCACACTTTTACCTTGCGTGGGTAGCAAGGGAGATCATATTTTTACCTTGCCTGGGCAGTGAGGGTAATCAAACTTCTACCTTGTCTAGGTGGTGAGGGAAATCAAACTTTTACCTCGCCTGGTTAGTGAAGGTGATCAAACTTCCACCTTGCCTGTGTAGTGAGGGCGATCACTCTTCTACCTTGTGTGGATAGTGAGATGGGTCATACTTCTACTTAGAGCTAAAGAAGTTAGAAGTAGGCAGGAATTGAATAGTAAATTTACACTGGCTCTTTGGAATGCTTGGGCATTTAGTTTTCTTTTTTTTTTCTGAATTCTTTATGCTGTTTACTCAAAAAAGATATGTTGAATTTAAAAAGAATGAGTAATGGAGAACACTTTATTAGTTTTAGTCTCAGTTATAATGATTAAGATTTACTGATACATGAAAGTTTCTTCTCTTAAGCTCCTTTTGTTTTCCTAACTAATGGTTGTGAAATTGATCAGTGGTGTGACCTCTACTCCACAGATTGTGGCGGTATGTATCATCAGTGTCCTGAGATGTGTCGTGTCTATGACGGTGAATGCTGCTACGTCAGCAGGAGACGTTGCTGATAAGGTAACTCAGTCTGCCAACTCAAGGATGTTCAAATAGTATTAAAGTTAAAGGTAGTGTGTTTGTAACAGATAGATATATAGGAAATATAATCCAGGGCTCATCCAAACAGCAAGTACATGCCTCTCATTCCAGCCTTTGCCTCATGGAGCATAGAAAAGTCTTGTTGCAGGCGTTTGAGGCTGAAAATATATGGAAAAATTAGGAAATAGAAAGTAAGTGTCAGAGCATAACAGCTGATGCTGAGATCTTTCATGTGTTATGTTATGGTTGCAGCCTCATGGGAACCGCTCATGTGTTACATTAAATCAACCGATAGCTGGTCCAATGATCAAATCTATCATGTGTAACTCAATACAATTATTTAAACTCGATGTGAATCCTTATTAATGTTTTGATCATAACAATGAGTTAAGAGAATTCAATCAGGATTTCACAAGTAAAGTTTTGTTCAAAGGTAACAAGCAATTAATTATCATCATTCAGTAAGTTTAATCAACAAATAGCCAAGGTTCAATCTGAGTGGTTATTAATGTTTCGATCACAACTTAACTCTAAGTTTAGAGAGCTCAATGGAGATTTTCAAAGGTTCATTTTAGTTCAAAGATAATGAACGAGTTGTTTCAGATTACATAATTTAGAACTGCCATAAAATCTTTTGGGTTTTCCTTTTAAATATCTGTAGTGGTAACAGAAGTCACGAGGTTGTAGATGCTGAAACATGTATGTAGGAGTCAGAGGCTTATGTTTCTCAGAAAGTAAATTATTTTCAGCAAATTTCAAACCTAGCTCTATAAATTTTACTTCTGTCTTAATGGTTGTCCCCCTTACAAGATTTAGTTTCAATTATTTACGATGATTGCTGCACAAGTTAAGACAAATAGTCTTTATTTTAAACGTTGACTTATTCACAATCTCGTTCTGTCAAGGTATTCATTTTTAAGTCTTCGTGTCCCAAACACTTCATTCATCTTTTTTAAAACTTGTTCATTAACAATTTTTATTTTAAACTACTCTACTGTGCATATCTAAGATCTATGGATGGTTTAAGATTAGTGAAAAACATTCATGTACTGTTATTTTGCTAAAAAGCTGCAATGTTTTAAATTAATTTGGCTAAAATAGGTTCATGTGCTGAGACAATTAATGATTCAACTTTTATTTATCTCTTCAGATTTTGTGGCTCATTCTACGGTTTGCTCTGTTGGCCACTGAGATGTCTGTGGTAATTTTTGGCTTAGCTTTTGGTAAGTCAAGATTGAGTCATTTAATACACTTATGGTGCTTTTTTTTTCTGTTTTTACCTTTTCTTTTTCTAATTTTGAGACTGTAGAAATCAACTCTGATGAACTTGTCGCAATCCCAAAACTCTGAAAACCAAGAGGACTTCAGAAACATGAAAGATTAATCACTTCACATAAAACCTTAAGAAAAACATTATCCATTATCCAGAAGAAAAAACGTACCTCTTTCGAAGCCAAAGTGGATTTCATTCAGCCAGAAATGCATCATACTTAGTATGGGTGCACAATTTCTATAAACATTTCAGGGGTAGATAGGTCAGCAACATTGAACATCATAGGTAGAACAGCCCTCCTTCCGATTAATGAAAATGCTATTAAAGTCAATGAGACAATAATAATTTAATCCGTTGTCTTGAAGCAAATCCACAATAGCATGGAAAATACAAGGTGCTTCTGATACAAAAGTTTTGATTATTTTTCACCCAAAAATGGAATTGATTTTCACATACAATTACTAGTGAAGCAAAGAATCATGCAGTTTTAAGAAGTGAAACTGTTTTAGTACTGGTTTTGTAATAAATTTTGTTAATGTAAAATGCTGGTTATTTTGAAGAAATCATAAATGTAATATCTTTTCAGAGAATTTTAATAATCTTAACCACTTGTTCATAAATTTGTATCTGTATGGATACCAAGTTGAATTTGATAAATGCAAGATGTGATTCATCTGGACTAGATGTGAAACATTTGAAATATGTCCTGCTAGGTGTGGAAAAGTCAAGAAACTTTTCAGGTGTATAATTGCATAAACAACAGATATGCATTTTTTTCTTTCATTTTCAAAAATAGTTTTACGTTTTCACAAAATGATTGTGATGTTTTTTGAAAAATGAAATATCAAAACTGTTTTTATAAATTGCTTGCTTTTTGCTCTTTCAAGTGTTGAGGCTGAAAGTTCACAGTCTGTCCAAAATAGGGAAAATAAATTTTTATATTTTTTTTTTTAATATTGAACTTGATGCAGAAGATCTCCCTGTTGCTATACAGTTGTACTAATTTTCCTCCTTTTTCTCCCTATTTATATCTTTGAAGGTCATCTTGACAGCCGCACAAGCATTCACCGAGTTCTGGTCGTCACTTTCACCATTGCTCTCTTCTACTCAAGCATCCAGGTATTAGTCAGATAAGGAGAGGCAACTGCCCCACTATGAGTATTTCATAACATCCTAAATCATTTGGTTTTATGAAGCAAATCTTTTCAAGCTCTGCTTTAAATAACCTAGCATTCCATCAGTTCTGCTTACTTGTATCCTCATTTTGGTCATATGCCAGGGTGAGATGTGGGAATTTGGTTATTTTGTTTTAATATATGTTATGTCATGAAATAATAGGTAATAAAGATATTGACACAAACCAAATGAACTTTAGGGGGATAATATTTTTTTGTAATTTTAAAGGGAAGTTTTTGAATTTTTTTTACTTGTACTATCTATCATATTTTATGTAAGCAATGTCATAAACGTTTTTGAAACATTGGACTTGTGAGGGAAGATAATGACCACCTATAATTTGAACTTTGATCAAATGATATTAATGTACTATTGGTTTTTCATTTTTTTCTATTTATTTTCCTTTTTCAATTGTTATTTTTAAACGCACATGGCATCCAGTGGGCAAATCCTGAAATATCCCTTTTGTTTCATACTTTTGTCAATCTTTCAGTAGCAAAGTTCTGGCAGCTTCTTACTTAAAAACTCACTCATGAAATAGCTAAAGTGTAGCAATGATCATCACTCTTCGTTCATGTTCTGTCTCCTCACCTCTAGTCTAGCAATAGACCTTCATCCTTCATGCTCTTCCTCTTTCGCTGTCCAATAGGGCACTCTGGAGTTGGTGTATGAACATCCCGACTTCACCGGGAAGTCTGGCTCATCATCTCCCAATCAAACAAACTACGTCAGCTACGATTTGTTTGCTCATGGAGGAATGATATTTCTACTGACAACTTCTCTTATCTTTGCCATCGTAAGTGATAGCTCCTGTTAATTTCTGATACTCAGAAGGATTGAAAACTCTTGTATTAACTCATGTCGTCATTCAGTATCCAGGTTTATGTGATGGTCGGTGCTTAGAGCCTCAGTAAATTCCTGGCGAATCCAGGATACAGCATTTGATTTTAACAATAAAGTCTTTGACGCACTCAAATTGCTGATCGGCTTTGAGTATGAAGCACAGCTCGAAATCACGGTCGGTTATATCCCATGTGCTAGAGCAAAGCAAGTTGCTCTAAATTTGTAAGAAGTGCATCCATTTCACTGTGCAGATGTTGTATTATAACACTTTTCTCACATGGTCACAATGATAATGTTACCTGGTGCACAAGATGTAAGTAAAGCAATAACTATATAAGTCGCAGAAAATTTTCTGTTCAACTTTATTGATGTAAAAAAATCTGAGGCTTCCTAGTTGTTTAGTGCTCAGAAGACAAGGTCACCCAAGGATTTTCATCGTCCTTTTTTTTTAGTCTTTATTTGACTTTATTTTCTTCTGAAAGGTGGGA
Source organism: Elysia crispata (assembly GCA_033675545.1). NCBI lineage: Eukaryota > Metazoa > Mollusca > Gastropoda > Plakobranchidae > Elysia > Elysia crispata. Next base: position 90,981 of record JAWDGP010002104.1, on the reverse strand, counting down.
GGGGATGGGGGGATATTTTTCTTTTTATTTGATGCAGTTCTGTTACTTCTCTTGAGGCCTAGGATAATCTTTGAGCAAAAATGATAATCAATGGAAAACAAGCTGAGATGATTTTTTTTGCCTTCCATGTTCCCAGGTTTATGCGGTTATCGTCATGTTGCCATTCACAAGGCTCAAGGAGCGTTTTCTTTTTCCAAGTAGGTTACTCTCCCTTCACTTCTCTTTCTTTGTCTTTCTCTCCATCTTTTTCTTTCCCTATCTTCTCTATCTCTTTCTCTCCCTGATTGTCTTTCTCTGTCTCTAATTCTGCCTGTTTATCTCTCTGTTTGCTCCTTTTCTCTCTCACTCTCTCTCTCTCTCTCTTTGCTCCTTTTCTCTCTCACTCTCTCTCTCTCTCTCTCTCTCTCTCTCTCTCTCTCTCTCTCTCTCTCTCTCTCTCTCTCTCTCTCATCTCTTTAACCTTGTTATATAATTTTTTTTTGCTTGTGTTTCAGCTAAACGAACATTCTACTACTATTGTGCCTTCCTGGCAGTTCTAAACTTCTCCCAATCTGTGGCCAGTCTGTTGATGTATAAGGGTGTCAAAAACAGTCTATGGTGAGCGTTATGCTATTTGTTTATATGTGTGTGTGTGTGTATTTATATATATATACACACATATAACGCTGCCACATGTAAATTTACAGTACCAAAAGGAGACATTCCTTTAAGTCAAGTGATTACCAATTTATCTGTATGTATTTATATATATATACACACATATAATGCTGCCACATGTAAATTTACAGTACCGAAAGGAGACATTCCTTTAAGTCAAGTGGTTACCAATTTATCTGCAAATGCAGTTTCAATTTTTCAAGAAATTCTCCTTGCATTCATATTATTCTTTTTTTTTATAAATACTAAAGTTTTTGTTTTTTTTGGTGCTGCAAAGGATGAGGTACTATAGTCTAGCGTTGAGACTGCTGACATTATGGTACCTCTATGTGAAGTAAGAGTAACTTCACTGAAAGCCTCTTGGCAGAATAGATTTTTAATTTTTTGTGCAAAATAAAAGCCAATGGTAAAATGCTTCTATTATAAATTCAATGGTAAATACTTCTATTACAAAGTCATCATGAAACTAGGCTCTAGGGAATTATAATCAGTGAATTATTTTATAACCAACATTGCATGTTTGATTTTAAAATGATTTTCATTTTTGTTCCAGCGTTATCGATGTGACCACATATTTGTATTTCTCCATCTATCATCCCCTGGTCTACATTGTTTTTCTCTGGAATTTTTTCAAGTGAGTTACACCTGAGATTTGTTCAACCTGTATATTTTTGTTGCTTCAACCATCATTTTTATCACTGATATTTTTTAGATCTATTTTAAACACAGTTTATCAATTTCATAAGCTGTATGGACTTTTGATTAACATGAAGTTTTGCTTTAGGAGTAGTAAACTGTTGGTGTAGACAACGGGCGTGAACTTAAGCGATGTAAACCTGCAGGTTGTGGGTTCAATTTGTTTTTTTCTTAGATTTAAAAGTTTTTGAACTCAAATTGTAGACAAATGGATGATAGCCTGTAAACCTAAAAAAAAGAAAATGTATGTGACACAACTTTTTCTTCTTCTGTTCCAATAGCTGGTTAAGGACCTGTAGTTTAACTCACTTGCTTCTGTTGGTGTTTCAATGACTGATCTTGGGTCTGTAACTCAACTCGGCTGAAGTGAAACAAATTCCTGTGCTAGTGGGTTTTACACATTGTCTTGAGTTGGTATTCACTTTGTTTAAATGTCAGTACAAAATCAGTCATAACAATAAAATCCCAAATTAATAATTCTTATAAAGATTTTTCATGAAATTTTGTCTGGCACTATGACATATTTATAGATTTTGGGAACACTTCTATGCATACTGGGTTGAATATTATACAACAATTAGCTGTCTTGCCTCTTCACATCAAAACATTTAATAGCATGCTTGACTCTCAGGGCCCTGCCAATGTTTCTCTTGATGTACGCAAAAGTTTTCTTCACAAGTTTACTAATTTAAGACAAATGCAGATAATGCTATTGTGATAACTGGCCATGCTCTCAGACTTTGTGTTAACTTAGCTGAAAGTGGCTTGCTCATCTTTGCAAAAAATCTCCCTGAGTCATTTTTGTGATTAGGTGAAGCACTCACTTTAATCATATTGGTGATATATAAAGTAAAGCAGGGTTTTTTTTTATCTTATTGTAAATCCAAGTCTCTATGTTTATGACATATGTTGTAATTGTTTTCTTTCAAGATGATAACATAATGTGTTCAGAAAGATGGTTTATTTGGACTGGTTTAGTGGGGTTTTCAGTGACTTACCACAACTTGTAGAAATAGCTGTGTAATGATTATAATGCTCAAATATAAGTAGCTTTCTAAGATTTGTAAAATCCGTGTTTAGTTTTGATTTGCTTCAAACACTGTTGCATTGTTTCCCTTCGTTCCCTGCTTCTTTTTTCCTGGTATATCCTGTTTGAATATCATCCACCTTTTCCCCTACTTTCGACCTTTTTAACTCTTTTTAACAATACTCAAAATTTCTAACCAGAAGAAGAATTTTGCAGTACAAAGGCATATATGGAAGTGTCTTTCAGTTAAGCCTGAAAATGGATGCAAACATGAATGTGGATGCAAAAGCTTAATCAATTTAAGTTTTACACAAAATAAATCAAACTTCCTCATTGTTCCGTTGTTGATTTCCTATTTTTGTTAATCAGTTTATATTTATGACATACATATTTGCTGCGGCACTGTCGTAGAATAGCTACATCGCCTTACACTCTGGGGTCTTACAGTATAACCAATTTGGACTTTTTTCTCAATCAGACTCTAAATGTATGTCCATATTTGTATTTTATCTATAACCTGGTGACTCTTTTACCTTCAACTTATATCTACAGTCGCAGTCCTATTTGAAATATCTTAACTTAAAAGGATGATGGAACTGTTTCTCAAAAGAAGCTTTTAAAACAATCTTTCTGTTTTAAAATGATTCCTCTGTCATGAACAATATAGTAAACAACTCTGAGCCTAACCGTCAAGGATCACTACTGGACATCAATTGTTATTGGCTACATTTATCTGAAAACATGTCTTGCCAACTTCTTTAAACAGCACCAATACCAGATAAAGTGGAGTTAAAAAAAAGTTATTTTGCTCATCTACAGTTGGTCTTCTGACCATATCAGTTTTGTGGGCCAGTAGCTGATGACTTCGGAAATTTCAAAGGAGAGTGGGGCTTACATACGATTCTCACCAGCAGAGAAACATTTGAAAGAAGGCTTTGAGTTATGGACATCAAGGACAGAAGTTTCAGTTTCTTTTTCTTTCCCTTTATCGTCCTAGTTTGAATATTTTCTGTTCCCACTCTTCTCACTGATACTGTGCATTCCCGTCCACCGCTGGATTAGTAATAATTATGAGGAAAAGCAAAGAAATAAGAGGTTAAAAATCTGCTAGCATATCAGGACCGGATTTTATTAACTCATCCAGCACATATACCTATTACTTCAGTTGCATGCGAAAACCGAGAATACTCGGTTTTAACTCTGGAAGTCTATTTTACCTTCCAAAACCAACATTTCGTAGTCTAAATCAAGTTTATACCATAGGATAACCACTCTTCTTTTTCACATTTGTTTGGGTGTGTATCTAGATCTAACTTAGCCTTTGATTGGCTGGTGATAACAGTTAGATCTAGACTGAATCTGGGCTTCTAGACAAGATCTAGATCTGGCCTTGAATGTGTAAAAAATTACTGAGGTATTCTCCAACCTCTCCTCTTTGTTGTTCGGCTCTTGTATTTAACAAGCTCGACCAAGTATATTTTCTTTCCTTTTTTTTTGTCATCAAAATTATATGTATCAGTATTGTTACTGAGTGTGGATTTTTTCCTTTTCGAAATGGGCCTGTCAATAGAATTAGAATATTCCTAAAAAAAGAACCAGTGATTTCTTAACTCATGTACAATGCAGCTAAGATAGATAGCTACTACCACAGAAAATTTTGTGTATATAGGTCAATGGCTTTCTGAAATATGATCTTTTAAAATTACCGAAAAAAGGCCAGTGGTGGGAGCATTTTTTCAGTTAGCAGCCATTGCTGAGTGAGTTAATTATAAAGCTTTTGGTGATTTTGACTTGTAGGGCTTAATCTGAGGATAATATTTTGCATTATGAAAAGGAAATAATTCATACATTTTAAAGTCAGTATTTATGATGAACTGATGAAATTAATATACTCCCTTCATCATCTCATGTTTGTTGTAGTTTTTAACAAGGTCATTTTCACAAAATCCATTATAATTGTCCTTTTTTTTTTCAGTTAAACTATTTTCTATTCCCTGTTTTTCAAGAGATTGATGTAGATCTGAGTTTGAGCTCTCAGTATCAATCAAACAAAGGCTTTGACAGATCATCCAGCGATAAAAACTGTTGTGTGTGTGTTAAGTGCTAAGACATGTTTTTACATCACAACATGATTTGGGTTTTTGACTTGTAATTTTTGTTTTCATTTCTCCAATCTCTTTCACTCCCATCCAATCCATGATGCACTGCTTTCCTGATGTGAAACCCTGCGTGGCCTGCTTGTATTTATTCTTGATGCGTATATCAACAACCCAACTCACCGCCCCCAGGACGGCTGGTGCTAGTGTTCACTTCTCATACAAGCACCACCTTGGAGACGAGGAAGGGTCTTCCTCTGGGGCAGGACTGGAGGATGACCAGCTAAGTCTGCCTACTGGTGGCATCTTCAGGGCCAAGACTGGCCAAAATGATGGCAGTGACCTCTCACCTTTCTACTCTATCGACAGCACACATCTGGACTTCAACTTTACACAGGAAATCAACAATAGTGACCGTCGCAACAGGCCCGACAACAGCTCAGCCCAAACAGTCACCATCAATGGGGACCTGTACAGCCAAGTTGTGGACACTTAGGCAAGCTACTCAAGGTTTTGTTTTCTCTTATGATTTTAGGATGCATCAGCTTCATGTCAGTCTCATTGGTCTGTAAATTGCTATGTTTATAAGTAAAATTTTGTTGCATGCTGATAGGAAGAATGCTGTAAAATCTAAAGGAAATTGAAGATGTTACCAAACTGATGACTGTTAATGCTGAGGTCTTTTGCTAAAGAGAGGGTGAAGTTGGAAATGATTATTATGCATCCATGTTGTTTATGAGACACAAAAGTTAGTTTTGCTTTTGATTCTGAGATCCATATCGGCTGCTCAAAGCAGTCCATCATAATTGCCAGTCTTTGTTTATCCATATATATCAGCTGATTCTGTCATTATCTGCTTTACATGACCGAAAAGATATGATTTTGTTTTGACCAGAACTTTCCTTCCTTTCTTATGCCTATTTTATTTTGATATTCATCTGTTGTGTTCCCCATTAGTTTATTGGCTAGCTTTATCTTGGAGTTATGACATCCCCAATCAGCTTAAAAATGCCACATCTTCAGGAAATCCTCATGACATGCTTTGGGTTTTGTGTAAAATAAATCCGTAGTGTTTGAATCAGGGCAGAATTAGTTGGTCAACCTGACATGTGGATACTGCATTCTCATATTGCTATGATTTGATTTGTATTGTGTGACATATTCTTGTATATACTTTAAACGAAAGCTAATGTACAGCAAATATACATTTGACATGCTTAGCTTGTGTTGATAATTTTTCAAAAATTAATATAAAGGTTTGGTTCTAGGTGTCTTTCCCACCAAGGTGAAATTTTATCTGATGTTGGTATCTGGTCCAAATCAAGTGGTGTTTTGGATGCATTCCGTCATTTCTGGATGTCATGTGCAAGGAAAAGCATGTCCTAACTCATTTCCATCAAGGAGAAATTTAATCTGTTGTTGGCATCTGCTCAAAATTAAGGTGGTATTTTGGATGCATTCCGTTGTTTCTTGGTGCCAAGTGCATGAAAAAGCTTGTACTAACAACACGAGTAACATAAGCAAAATATGGGAAGAAAAGTAACTAAATGTAAAGGGGTGTCGCATGGGCCACTCTCTGGTTTTCATTGCTTTTCTTGTAGGTTTTTTTTTTCTCCAGACCAAACTGGGTTATCCTTGATGACACGTAACTCTCAGTAATTCCAACATTCTCATCTGTTCCTGACAAGTGTGTGATTAAAGTAAACTCCATCCAATATTGACAGAACATCTTTTTTTATATTTCTAAAGTGGATTTCCCATATGCTAATATTACTAACTTTATCCAGAAATGAAACATATGAATAAAGAGTTTTTCATCAGCAAAATCGTTTTGTATTAAACATGCAAGTTTGGTTAAATTATCTTGTTTCATTATTCATGAATTTCCATGAGTTTTTACGTTTGTATTTGGATGTTTTCTGGTCTTGGATTTTCTAGTCTTTGCTCTACTCGTCCTAGTGGTAATGTGGAAATGAATTCATTCTATATTTTATCTTTCATTTGAGCTAAAGAGAATTTTCAGGCTTAGGCTTTGTTAAAGCTGTAAAGATACTACAAGGGAAAGGTGATTGGTTTCTTTCCTTTTATTTTTTTTTTCTTTGGAATTAATTTCAGAAATATTTATTTGATTTTCTTGTGTGACGCATATTTTTTTTTTACGAAAAATAATTTGTTACATATTTGTAGAGTTCAGCTATATATTTTATGAGTTTTTCTTTAGAATTGACAAGTCCTCTCCTCTGTAAATAAGTTTTATTATTATTTAACATTTATATGATTTAAACTAAAATGCAGCCACAAAGCTATTCAATAACACAGGTTTTTCTGCTTGATTTGATCTTCAAGACTGTTAAATTGCTCTGGTCCCTATTTCTTTCATGTCAGTTCAGTTTTTATCTAGGCCCAGTCCATGTAAGCCTAGTACAGGTGATTGTGGTTGGCTGCAACAAGAGAGGGGTGTCTCAGACTTTTGCTGCCCTTTTGTGTTTGGTCAAACACTGGAATTTCTTGGTTTTTCCTTCCAGAGATAGAACTATACAGATAACAACATTATGCTTTCAATGTGACTCATGAAATCACTTGACAACTTGTCTGGGAAGTCTCAAATGTTTTATGTCCCCTAAGTCTGACTCAGAATTTTGTAGCAGTTTTGTGTATTTGGGTTTTATCAGAGATGCTTGTGCATTCAACTCCGAGAAACTGTCTTAAGAAAGTTCTCTTCTCTGAGTGGGGTGTCTGGGCAAAAGAACAATGTGTTGAACTTGAACTTGTATCTGTGATTGTGTAAATAGAAACGCAAATACGCATTGTAAAATTCTTAGCTCCATAGAATTATTTGTTTTATTATCGGTTTATTACATTGAAAATCTTTCATTTTATGTTCAATTGCAGAAGATTTATATACAAAATCAATCTCAATTTTCTCTATCTCTCTCTCTCTCTCTCTCTCTTTTTTTTTTCCTCTCCCTCTCCTCCTGTTCCCCATGTTTGTAAGAATATTAAAGCTTGGTTCAAAAATTTGTTTCTGCCATCTTTGTGTGCCCTTTGAGTGATAATTTTTTTTCATTTATTTTGCTTCTTAAAACCGTGCACTCCAGAGCAAAAAATCAAATTTGTTTTCTCCATGTTGACTGTTTGATGTTGCCCTTGAAATATATTCAGGCTACTTTTTACACATGTGAGCATTGTTGAAGGACAGGAGAATTGAAGTCAAGCATATTAAGGACAGTTATTTATGACCAGAGATGTTGATGTTATGAAAGAAATTATAATAATGACAAGAAATGTTTATGGCATGTATGTAAGCAATAAGCAAAAAAGAAATATTGATATCATGTCGCATGATTATTGATTTTGTGTATGTTATATGCAATAGTAATAACCACAAAAAATGATATGTTTATTTATATTGTTTACCATATTGACAACCAGAAATGTTGATGTTATGCATAAATGAAAGGACATACCATTATTATGAATGCGTGAGAGTTAAGAATGTTCAGAAATAATGACTTTATAGTACTATGCATGTGTATTAATTTCAGGCATGTTGCAAGCAACTGTACAGTGAAGACCAGAAATATTAAGTATTTGTGTCATAATGAGGGCCAGAAATATTGATTTTATGTAAATGATAGTGAAGAGAGAAAATATTATCACTTTATTTATGCGAGAATGAAGAACAGAAATATTGATGTTATAACATTATGCAGGTAAGTTATACGGAAGAATACAAAATAATATTCAAATTATGTATTTGAGATTTTTAATGATCGGAAAAAATTGTTTGGTTTGTTGACTTTATCCATGTTGTAAGCAACAAGTAACAGTGGAAATATAAAAAACATGAGGTTTTTTTTTTGTTTTTTTTTTTATATATGGGAATGATAGGTTCAGCTCTATGACAGGCTTTGTTTAAATTTTTTATCTTAACCTCAGACAGAGCAAAGGAACAACAATGCTCCATAAGTGGGGAACAAGTGGGGGGTATAATAATAATAATAATAATAATAATAATAATAATAAAGGCAATTAAACAGTGGGTTAAGCTCAAGCCCAGTCTTAGCAATGATTGCCTGTTAAATTGAAAAAGCCTCATGTTGAAAATCACTTTTTGCTTCTTTAGTTGAGAATGCTTTGTGGTAACATATCATAAGTTTCTAAGATGCTTTGATGGATAAATGCAAGAAAACTCTCTTTGATTGCCATTTTCTAGAGGGAAGAAAATGCTGACCTTCAATTTTTTATTCTATGCAAAGTTACCTTTCTTAGTGCTTTTTATTTATTTAATTTTATACTCAACTCACCCAACATGGATACCAAGAATACTAGGCTACCCTATTACTTCTGTTGCATAAAAAAAAAACAGAAAAAACTTGTTCTTAACTTTGAACATCAATTTTTCTTTCCAAACCAATAATTACTACTAGTCCAATTCAAGTTTATAAGGAAGGGAAATTACTCTGCTTTTTTTTTTTTTTTACATTTGCTCTGCTATGTATCGTATAGAGCATTTGTTTGGCTATCAAAAACAGTTAGATCTAGGCGTCGAGACAAGAAATGGATTCTCCAAAAAATCTTTCATGTTCTCTGACTTTTGGGTTCAACCAAATCATAAAAAGTACATGTCCATTTTCTTTATTTCTATTTTTCGTACACTGTTGTTCAAACGTGAGGATTTTTTTTTCAAAATGTGTATGTTACCATGAAATATTAATAAAAAAAAATAACCTATCAAGACACAATTTCCTATTTACAAGCAATGTAGAATAGATATATTTTACCAACTCAGCAAATTTTCAGCTTTTATATCGATAAGTTTATGAAATATGAATGCCTCAAAAGGCCAGCAGTGAAGATCATTTTTTTTTTGGCAGGGGGGGGGGGGGGTGTTAGGGGCCAGTCCTGTGTGAGTTAATCAATTGATTTTGGATGGGCCGGCATTATTTGAGCTTACGCAATAAAGAGAGATAAATGTAAATAGATTTTCTGTGAATGTCTTATAAAAAAATTTCAAATTGAAGACAATTCAATATTTTCTCTCTATTTGTGTTTTGTCAAAGATATTAGATTTGCGAAATCAGTATTTGTTGCCTGTGATTTATTCATTCTTTTTTTTTTCCTGTTGAAGGTACTTAATTAGAACATAATTATTTAAATGTTACTGGTAGTATTTATGGGCACTTGTCTAGCTCAGTTCTAGGGAGTTTTTTAACTTTTGTTGAGAGGATCAGCTAGCAGGTATCATAGAGCAAAACTTGAAATGTCTTAAATATGTTAACATCTCATTAAAGAGGTGGTTTTTTTTGGATTTTTTTTTTTTTGGACTTTCAGCTTGCTACAATGGTGTCCTTTGCTTCAGCATAAATCATGATTGTTGCTTCTAGTGCTAGGTTCTGAATTGTCTCGTCAGAGACTTCTACTGCTTCTGGTGTTACATCAAGTTTCCATGTTAGTTTTTCTAATCAGTGTTGCTACTGAGGGAAAGGTGTTGGAAGTATCAGATTATAATTTGAAATATAAAAATGTAATCAGGACCTGTCTGACTTGAAAAATGTGCCATTTTCAGTGTTGTTGACAAGAAAGCTGTTGCCTCTGTTATCAAGAAAATGATCTGAATTTTGCACACTATTGATTTTTATAATCATGCTTGATGCTTAGTGGCTGAGAAATTGTTTAAATATAACTAAGAGCAAGTGAGAGTCAGAAAATTAAAGTTCAGAAACTAGTGAAGTGGCATGTAATAATGTATTGAGATTGGCAGGTCCTGATATCTCTCGTCAATAAAGGCCTAGGAGCGATGAAGCATCTTGACATCTATGTTTAAGCTCCCTCTACGCAACATACTATTCGCTATCTGCTCTTTTGGCTTTTACTTGTATTTTATATGTGTATTTTTATTAATGATGGCTTCTTGCAGTATTGTGTACAGCACCTGGTTGTGTCTGCTTCTGCTTGTTGATGCAATCTTTCAACTGGCTCTCTTGTTTTACCAATGTATTCTGATTTGGAATAAAGGGACCCTATCAGCTTCAGCTCACATTGTTTCTGACTTCGCCCTTGTATTTGAGGCTTTTATTTTTGTTTTTGATATTGTGCTGATTAATTATATCTTTTTTTTTTTACTCTGTAGGAGCACGAGAAATTGAATACCATATATAACAGAAAATTAAAATGTATAAATCAAGCATGGCAAAAAAAAAAACAGTTTAACTCTAATTACTCAATACAATAAGATAAGAATAAAAATAATGCCAACAAAAGAGTGCAGATTCATTTAAAAAATTTTATGTTCTTTGATTTTTCTATGATGCATATTTTGACAGTAATGAATGACCAAAGCTGAACAGATCTAGTCAGCTGCTGTGGAGCTGGAACACTTTTATTCCTCAGCTTCCATCTCAGAGGTTTTCCCTTCCCAGTTTCTTTCAAGACAAAATCGAAAAGGAAAGATGATTATCAGCAAAAAGACAAACACATTTTTTTTCTGTCCAAGCAGATGAATTACATAACCTGAGGAAAGTTAATAAACTTCTCTCTGTTGAACTCTGACAATCAGCCTTTGGAACTCGCTGCTACACTGTTAGGAAAGATGTCTATCCAGTGTTCTCCAGCTCTTACAATTGGTATGAGGGAAACCTTTCACCTTCTACAGCTGAGACCAGCAAACATTAATAGATTTAGAACTATGCTTGCCTTGAATTGCTAAGAGACCATCTGGATACAATCATGTAAGGCTCGCTTTTGGCTTTTTTAAAATTGGTAGGATTATCTGACAGTGAAGGTAGATAAAACATGTTTAGAAATGCACTGTGAAAAGTCAACTCTTTCTAAATTTGGAAAGGCAAAAGCCTGCATTCTGTAACTATGATTAATATGCTCTTTATATCACAGCAATGGTTTCATAAGACAAAATGATGGCAGAAAAAAGTTTTAAAGAAATATGTCATGAAAATCACCAGCATCACTGTATGCACATTGTTAGAAATTTTAAAATCTATGACATGGCAAGTGTACTTTGAGAAAGATAATCAAAAATAACCACGTAGAAAGACTATCAAAACTCTTAACACAGAGACTACCAAAACTAAACCCATGTTGAGCAAGGATAGGGGTACTTTGACTCGACAAACTTGCTCTAAAAAAAATTTTAATCAATCAACAAAATACTTCTCCAAAATGTTGACTTATTAGAATTGATAAACTACCGTGAATGCTTCAGAAAAACTATGACAGTTTATGATCTATGACAAAATAATGAAATGAAATGATTGTGAACATAGAGGTAAAAAAATTTTGTGTAAAGTAAGTAAAGACTATTCCAAGTATAAATGGCAACTAAAAAAAATTCAATGGCTTAAAAATTTTTTTTTTAAATATTATATCTAGTACTTCTGTATATCATCACAGATTGCTTTTGATGCAAGACAAACCATACAGACTTCATCATCGTTTATTAAACCCTAATCAAATTTTCATTTACTCTCCCACCCCCCCCCTTCCCTTTCCTCTTGGAGAATTTACAATGCCATACCATTGCTAAGTAGTTTAGAGCTCATACATTTTTTCACATAAAATTTCAAATTACTAAGTACCCTAAATTTTCTTTGCTGATCAATTTATCTCAAAAGCTCTCTTTTAAAAAAAAAACAAAATGAAATATAAATAATTTCTCCATATCTTTCTTCTTCTTAATCTTGTCCCATCGATTCTTGTATCAACATGGCACAAATGCACACACAACGGTTCAAACACCTAAAATAAAATATAATACAGGTACACATGCACCCACTCAAATAGCTAAGATAATTAAAATATCATACATGAACACACTCTCAAAAACAACTACATGTACATATTTTATGAAATATAATATATGTACACACTCTCTCTCACATACACACCCACACACATACTTGCTGCAAACAGCTACTATAAAAAATGTCATGGGTATAAAAGGATGTGAATTTATCAACAAAAAGCGGTGAAGACAAAAAAAAAAGAGAAAAACTCTAGTAATACTTGACGGTAAGTGAGATAAATTGTGAATTATGAAATAAAAATACAGTTACAGATAAGACAACCGTTAAAAACCAGGTTATCTCTTTTGCGGTAAAGTTAATAACCCAGGATTGTTCACATTCATGCTTAGTGAAGCAGAAAGCTTCATGAAATCTTAGAATATGCTCAAGGTTTCCGCTCTCTCCGTGCATGGATCTGCTTAATTTTAACAAGTAAAATGATGAATGCAAGCAGTAACAAAGCAATACATTACTTAATAACAAAAAAAAAAAGATTCTAACACATCCAAGTTATTTTTTTTCCTTCTCTATATCATATTAATGGACAAAGTTGAAAAATTTGGTACCAGCAACTTGTGCTGAGTATTCAAACAAAACAAGCTCAAATGTGGAAGCTTAATCCGCACACTTCAGCTTCATACTCTGTTCTCAATATTTTATTATCTTTGTTCTTGTTTCTAGCTCTTAAAACATTTTGTTATAGCAAAACAATAGGGTAAGTTTCCAAGACACAAACGTCTGATGAGATCTTTTTCATTTGTTTGCTTGGCAGAGGAATATGTTGGATTTAAAATTTAAAAAAAGGGAGGGGAAAGTAGGAGTGGAGAAGGGGTAGTGTAGATGATACCCTGGAGCTCTCATGTTTATAAAAATTTTGACAGACAAAGTAAAGCCGCAAAGTAAGGCATTAAGATGTGTACAGGTTGGGTTATGAATCAGTATGTGCGTGAGTCGATGGAGGTCAGCTGGACTAGGAGAGAGTGCCACTCCAGTTGATGGGGTTGTAGCGCATGACTTCCCTGTCGTAGCTGTCTGTCATGATCTTCGAGTGGCGGTCCCTGGCCCAAGCTTTCTCCATAAACTGGTGAGGGCACAGAAAACACAAAGTCAAGGTCATGCCACTGAAAATTTTTGCTTCGTTAGAAATTGATTAACACAAAAAAGAATATATATTTTTTAAAAAAAAAAGCTGAATACTGGTCCTTTTTTTCTCTCTCCTCACATCGCTCATGTAATTTATGTCGTTTACTCTGTTTTAGATAAGCATCAAAGGATCGAAAGATTATGTCCACATCACTAGACACATACACGAACAAGTGAAGAATCATACAATGATAAAAAAAAAGATGTGAGAAAAGGAGATTAAATTTAGAGGAAGACATAACAGCTTGAAGCAGGAGGATGGAGGAGGAGGGAAAGATCAGAAGCAAAGCAGATTGAGATAGATAGAGAGTTGAGGTGACAGAAGAAAGACTAATATGTGAGAAAATATAAATTATGCATCAAGTTCAGGATAGTGCAGAGAGCATTAATATTTCCAGAATCTCTGAGGCAACCATATGTCTATCCTTAGCTTTTCTCACCATCTTATTGTCATCCCGGAAGTTTTTCAAGTAGTTGAATTTCTTCACAAAATCTTGAAAGTCTTTCAGCTTGCATTGTCTGTCATACTCCACGGCTGCTTCACTCTCTTTGACCTTGGTCTGGAAATCTGACCTGAGTTGAGTGTCCCGGTCTGACATCTGCTGCTTGAGGACCTCTCTGTAGTGACGTCTGAGGAGGAATCAGTGGAACAGGGTGAAACAAGGATACACTGTAGTGTACATATCATACTCATCATGTGTTTTTCCTTTGTTAAGCTCTGTACACAACAAACTTGTTTTCCTATAGTAATCTTTGTACATACTAACTTAGCACATGTTTTTCCTCTGTGAAGCTATGTACATAGTACACGTGTTTTTCCTTTGTGAAGCTCTATACGTAGTACATGTTTTTCCTTTCTTAAACATTTCTTAAACTGGAAGTAAAAGAAAACCTGAGTGTAACATGCAGCGTGTTTTAAATGTTGCCAGAATTTATAGAAATGTCTTACATAGATTGAGTGGTTATGGAAAATAAGGTGTAATTATTTACCCAAACCCATGTCCTCTTTGGCTGTCCAATATGTTCATTGGAATTAGAGCTACACCTCTACACCTTCGATGGATTCAAGATTTATCTTGGGACCCTCAGCTGCAGAGCTAACAATCGCAGTAAACTCTACTTCCGCATTTTTAAAATGAAGTAGAGATTAATAAGTAAAGAAATCAATTAGAGAATCATTTTGGCATGGAGGTAGAAAGTTATAGAAAGCTATGGGTATCGGTAGTTTCACGTTTGGTCTAGTCTATAGATTTGTATGACTGCGAATGGTGGAAGTAGAGATCAAACCTAGGCTGGTTCACACAAGCAACTTGTTTACCTGTAAGCTTCCTTGTCAGCAGGCGGCCCGTAGAAAGGCTTCGCCCAGGCCGAGTGATAACGCTCATGCTCCCGTTGTTGCATCATGAGCCGTCGCTTCTCGTTGTGCCAGTGTTGGGGCGTGGTTTCCCAGCTGTTGTTGATTCGCCGCATGGGAGGGGGCGGGGCCAGCGGATTCACACGCCCCGGGAATTTCATGTGGTTCCACGTTGACGTCAGTTCGGGGGGTGGGTACGGTCCGTATGACGTGGCGGCGCCGCAGTGGGAGCCGCGGCCTGAGGGCCGGGGTGTGTCACTTCCGGGGCCTCCGCCACACGCGGCCGCGGCGGACACCGAGCGGGGCGTGGCCCCTGGCGTGATACGAGGGAGGGTCGTCATGGCTGCGGGAGACACGGGAGGAGTTAGAGATGATGAGGGTGAAGGTCATTATAGTGGAAACAACATCGTCATCATCATCAGTAAGTAGTAGTAGTACAGCAGCAGCAGTAGTAGTAGTACAGCAGCAGCAGTAGTAGTAGTAGCAGCAGCAGCAGCAGTAGCAGTAGCAGTAGCAGTAGCAGTAGCAGTAGTAGTAGTAGTAGTAGTAGTAGTAGTAGTAGTAGTAGTAGTAGTAGTAGTAGTAGTAGTAGTAGTAGTAGTAGTAGGTGACATCCTTCAAGAAAAATTATAAATCACTAATTAAATGAAGGTGATCAACATTTCTCGAGTTACAACACTTTAATAAAAAAATTATTCTCAACAGATCCATCTTTCAAATACACGTGCAAGAACTTGAAGTAACGCAAGAAAAGAAATACACAGTTATAAAAGCATGCAAAATACATAGTTGAAAATACACACATACAAGTCAAATATAATCACAGAATTTATGAGATATTTAAAACAAGTTATGAAAATTTAGTACTTCAAAAAGGGGAAAGAGAAAGTAGGAGAGGGAAAGAGAAGAAAGTAGGAGAGGGGAAGAGAGGAGGGAGAAAGTAGGAGAGGGGAAGAGAGGAGGGAGAAAGTAGGAGAGGGGAAGAGAGGAGGGAGAAAGTAGGAGAGGGGAAGAGAGGAGGGAGAAAGTAGGAGAGGGGAAGAGAGGAGGGAGAAAGTAGGAGAGGGGAAGAGAGGAGGGAGAAAGTAGGAGAGGGGAAGAGAGGAGGGAGAAAGTAGGAGAGGGGAAGAGAGGAGGGAGAAAGTAGGAGAGGGAAAGAGAGGAGGGAGAAAGTAGGAGAGGGGAAGAGAGGAGGGAGAAAGTAGGAGAGGGGAAGAGAGGAGGGAGAAAGTAGGAGAGGGGAAGAGAGGAGGGAGAAAGTAGGAGAGGGAAAGAGAAGAAAGTAGGAGAGGGAAAGAGAAGAAAGTAGGAGAGGGAAAGAGAAGAAAGTAGGAGAGGGAAAGAGAAGAAAGTAGGAGAGGGAAAGAGAAGAAAGTAGGAGAGGGAAAGAGAGGAGGGAGAAAGTAGGAGAGGGGAAGAGAGGAGGGAGAAAGTAGGAGAGGGGAAGAGAGGAGGGAGAAAGTAGGAGAGGGGAAGAGAGGAGGGAGAAAGTAGGAGAGGGGAAGAGAGGAGGGAGAAAGTAGGAGAGGGGAAGAGAGGAGGGAGAAAGTAGGAGAGGGGAAGAGAGGAGGGAGAAAGTAGGAGAGGGAAAGAGAGGAGGGAGAAAGTAGGAGAGGGAAAGAGAGGAGGGAGAAAGTAGGAGAGGGGAAGAGAGGAGGGAGAAAGTAGGAGAGGGGAAGAGAGGAGGGAGAAAGTATGAGAGGGGAAGAGAGGAGGGAGAAAGTAGGAGAGGGAAAGAGAGGAGGGAGAAAGTAGGAGAGGGGAAGAGAGGAGGGAGAAAGTAGGAGAGGGGAAGAGAAGAGGGAGAAAGTAGGAGAGGGAAAGAGAGGGAGGGAGAAAGTAGGAGAGGGGAAGAGAGGAGGGAGAAAGTAGGAGAGGGAAAGAGAGGAGGGAGAAAGTAGGAGAGGGAAAGAGAAGAAAGTAGGAGAGGGAAAGAGAAGAAAGTAGGAGAGGGAAAGAGAGGAGGGAGAAAGTAGGAGAGGGGAAGAGAAGAAGAAGAAAGTAGGAGAGGGAAAGAGAGGAGGGAGAAAGTAGGAGAGGGGAAGAGAAGAAGAAGAAAGTAGAAGAGGGGAAGAGAGGAGGGAGAAAGTAGGAGAGGGGAAGAGAGGAGGGAGAAAGTAGGAGAGGGGAAGAGAGGAGGGAGAAAGTAGGAGAGGGAAAGAGAGGAGGGAGAAAGTAGGAGAGGGAAAGAGAGGAGGGAGAAAGTAGGAGAGGGGAAGAGAGGAGGGAGAAAGTAGGAGAGGGAAAGAGAAGAAAGTAGGAGAGGGAAAGAGAGGAGGGAGAAAGTAGGAGAGGGAAAGAGAGGAGGGAGAAAGTAGGAGAGGGAAAGAGAAGAAAGTAGGAGAGGGACTCGGTCAATTCAGATCCAAATAGTACTGTTCCAATTTTTTTCAAATACTCAAGAAACACACGCACCAAAAAAAAAATAGATATTTGAAACCTGAGTGCCGGTGGCAAAAAAATGCAGTCAAAAATTGTCGGTTCTTTCTTTTTTTCAGTCAAACCCAAACTCCTTTATACGGTGGCAGTCAGCAGTGATCCAGGTTTGAAGTTCTGACATGAAGGAGAAGCGAGCCTCCCAAGATTGAGGTCTTTCTAACTTATTACTAGCTTCACATGCCCTTTTCCGCTCAGCAAAACTAGACAAAAACATTCCAAATCTATTTAATTTTCCTTAAAAGGCATATTACCCACATGTTCCAGAAAACCTCCATTTGGTATCTCTGGGTGTTTCCCCTGAATCTCTGCCTGTCTGTGTGTGTGTGTGTCTCTCTCTCTCTTTCTCTCTCTCTCTCTCTCTCTCTCTCTCTCTCTCTCTCTCTCTCTCTCTCTCTCTCTCTCTCTCTCTCTCCCTTTCTTCCCTATAAGAGCACGAGCCACAATTCATTATTTGATGCTTGTCAATTTATGAGGCGGACACAGAGAGAGAGAGAGAGAGAGAGACAGAGAGAGAGACAGAGAGAGACAGAGACAGAGACAGACAGACAGAGAGAGACAGAGATAGAGACAGAGACAAACAGAGAGAGACAGAGAGAGGCCCAGAGAAAGAGAGACGCAGAGTTAGAGACTGAAAGAGAGGCAAAGTCATACAGAGAGAAGGTGGGAGAGTAAGAGTCAGACAGACAAAGAGATCGACACAGAGACAGAGTCAGACAGGCAGAGAGAGACAGAGTGAGCCTCACGGAGTTTTTATATTTTTGCCTGTCACAACGCTTGTGAGACACGATTGGTTTAATCCCATTGTGGCTCAACTCGAAGGTAAACTTTGATCAATAGTTAACTACTGCAGGCTGCAGTACTAGGCGCTGACCTTACACAGTTACAGGTCCCGTGGATCACACCATTGAGCACCGTAGAGCGATCGGGCGCGGGTCGATAGCGGATTGATCTGGCGCTAAGCTGTCAGGTTTACACAATGGGTTCCGCGGCCCCGAGGCTCAGGTCCAAAGTTAATCTAAATATTTTTGCCCGGATATGCCACCGCCCACTGATCGTGTGGCTCGAACAAGTCAATAGCCGCCATGACAAGTGTCCCAACAGTCGCTCAATCTAAGGTGGAGCCTAGCAGCCCAGTAGGTAGAGCACTGGTTTAAGAACTGGGTATCAAATTCGATTCATGATTAAGCTACAAGTAGGTAGAGTTGGATCACATCCAAACAGCCCTATCCTTACCTGGATGGAGAGCCGCTGCTTCTGCGTTAAGTTTTTCGAAAACCTAAGAATCGGAAAGGTAGTAGTACAAGGACGAAAACTAGAAGATTCGGAGATGTTAGAGTAACAACCAAAACCAGAAGAATCGGAAAGGTAATAGTAACAAGGACGAAAACTAGAAGAACCGAAGAGGTTAGAGTATCAAAGACCAAAACCAGAAATAATCGGAGAGGTAATAGAAATAAGGACCAAAACTAGAAGAATCGGGGAGGTTAGAGTAATAAAGACCAAAATCAGAAATAATCGGAGAGGTAAACCAGAAAACAATTGGAGAGATAAGAGTAACAAGGACTAAAACCAGAAAACAATTGGAGAGATAAGAGTAACAAAGACTAAAACCAGAAAACAATTGGAGAGATAAGAGTAACAAGGACTAAAACCAGAAAACAATTGGAGAGATAAGAGTAACAAGGACCAAAACCAGAAAACAATTGGAGAGATAAGAGTAACAAGGACTAAAACCAGAAAATAATTGGAGAGATAAGAGTAACAAGGACTAAAACCAGAAAACAATTGGAGAGATAAGAGTAACAAGGACTAAAACCAGAAAACAATTGGAGAGATAAGAGTAACAAGGACCAAAACCAGAAAACAATTTGAGAGATAAGAGTAACAAGGACCAAAACCAGAAGAATCGGTGAGTGTGTGTGAGACAATAATACTCATGGCGTCACGTTTCCACAATAAAGCGACGTCACGGGTTAAAACAATTGAAAGTTTAAGTCTTCTTTTTTTCCCTCTTGATGGCGGTTAAAACAGCTTCATAAAAAAGGGATTTCAACATTTTCCTAGTCTTGTTAATGGTGAACACATCATTTTTATAAGTCTGGTTAATGCCGAACGCATCATATCCCTAGTGTTGATGATGTTCATGGCGAACGAACCATTTTTTTTATAAGTCTTGTTACTGCCGAACGCACCATTTCCCAAATCGAGGCAATCCCAACACACCATTTCCCTAGATTTCATTGGTCTTGTTAATGCCGAACACAGCATTTTGCAAAATCTTGTTAATGCCGAACGCACCATTTTCCCTAGGTTTATAAATGGCCCATTATCAACTGAGTGAAGTGACATGAATGACATGAATGACGTGAATGCCCATTAAAAAGGCGTACTGAGACCCGCTGCTACTGTTATCGTCTGCTGTCTATTATCGGGACATTAGAAGAACTGAGCGCTCTCTCCGGTGATCAAGTTTGTTGGAATAATCCGACAACAGACGAGAAAGTCTAGATCTACCTAGACACGGTCGAGGCTTCAGCCGTCTGCTAGATTCAGATCGGCGGTGAGGATAGCACAGGCTTGTCACTGCGTGTTTCAGTGCTGTTTGCTGATGGTTTGGTGTGCACTGCTAATTCTCATGGGTTTTTTTTTTTTTCTGTTTTCGTTTTTGCTTTGTGTGTATACATTATAAGTATAAGAAAATCTCTAAGTAAACCTAGTTCATCTCTCCCAGACCGTCCTCTTCTTCATTTGCTGCTTGTTCTTGTTTGTTTTTTCCCCCCTTCTTCTTTTTTTTTTTTTTTCGTAATGCATTTCTATCGAAAAAAAAAGGAAGTAAAAACTACAGTCTCCCAAACGCAGAAACTGATCTCAATTCATAAACTGGTCAGCATTGCTACAGTTACAATATAAACTAGACGTTAAGTCTCTGTGTTTGTAAGTTTTCTGCACGCTACATTTAAAGAAATATTCACCATCATAAGAATAAAAACGAGTTTAGCTTCCATATGGTCAAAAATGCGAAATTTAGAGCCCAGGAGATAAGAAAAAAAATGTTCAGAGTACAGAGAGATAGATAGATAGAGAGAGAGAGAAAGAGAGAGAGAGAGAGAGAGAGAGAGAGAGAGAGAGGAGAGGGACAGAGAGGAGAAAAGCGGATAAGAGGGAATTTTAGAGTGAGAAGAAAAGGAGAGTGGGGTATGGAGGATTAATACTAATAACAGAGAGAGAGAGAGAGAGAGAGAGAGAGAGAGAGAGAGAGAGAGAGAGGATAAATAGAGTATGGGAAAGGAGAGGGAGAGGGAGACAGATATCGAAAGAGATAAAAGAGAGAGAGATCCAATCAGAGACCTAAAAAGACAGGAAAGAAAGCGGAGAAAGAGAGGCGAAAAAAGTCCGACTGGCAGAGAAATAAGAAAAAAGAGGCAGACAATGAGACAGACTGACAGTGACAGAGGGAGAGACAGAGAGATAGAAAAGTAGAAAAGCCAAAGCCAGAGAGAGAGAGAGAGGGGAGGACAGAGAGATAGGGATAAGAGAAACACTCAGAGAGAGAGGGCTCAGAGAGATAGGAATAAGAGAGAGAGAGAGAGAGAGAGAGAGAGAGAGAGGTGAATATATGTTGGGAGAAACACACTGGGTGCACAGCTCGAAGCTAGAGCAGCAAACAAGCTGTGGAGAAACATAGTGGGTGCACAGCAAGAAGCTAGAGCAGCAAACAAGCTGTGGAGAAACAAAGTGGGTGCACAGCAAGAAGCTGTGAGTAGCGATCAAGCTGTGGAGAAACAAAGTGGGTGCACAGCAAGAAGCTGTGAGTAGCGATCAAGCTGTGGAGAAACAAAGTGGGTGCACAGCAAGAAGCTGTGAGTAGCGATCAAGCTGTGGAGAAACAAAGTGGGTGCACAGCAAGAAGCTGTGAGTAGCGATCAAGCTGTGGAGAGATATATTGGGTGCACAGCAAGAAGCTGTGAGTAGCGATCAAGCTGTGGAGAAACAAAGTGGGTGCACAGCAAGAAGCTGTGAGTAGCGATCAAGCTGTGGAGAAACAAAGTGGGTGCACAGCAAGAAGCTGTGAGTAGCGATCAAGCTGTGGAGAAACAAAGTGGGTGCACAGCAAGAAGCTGTGAGTAGCGATCAAGCTGTGGAGAGATATAGTGGGTGCACAGCAAGAAGCTATGGGCTTCGATCAAGCTGTGGAGAAACATAGTGGGTGCACAGCAAGAAGCTGTGAGTAGCGATCAAGCTGTGGAGAAACAAAGTGGGTGCACAGCAAGAAGCTGTGAGTAGCGATCAAGCTGTGGATAAACAAAGTGGGTGCACAGCAAGAAGCTGTGATTGGGAACAAGTTGTGGATAAACAAAGTGGGTGCACAGCAAGAAGCTGTGATTGGGAACAAGTTGTGGATAAACAAGGTGGGTGCACAGCAAGAAGCTGTGATTGGGAACAAGTTGTGGATAAACAAAGTGGTGCACAGCAAACAGCTGTGATAGGGAACAAGCTGTGGAGAAACACAGTGGGTGCCCAGCGCGAAGCTATGAGCAGCGATCAAGCTGTGGAGAGACATAGTGGGTGCACAGCAAGAAGCTAGAGCAGCAAACAAGCTGTGGAGAAACAAAGTGGGTGCACAGCAAGAAGCTGTGAGTAGCGATCAAGCTGTGGAGAGACATAGTGGGTGCACAGCAAGAAGCTGTGAGTAGCGATCAAGCTGTGGAGAAACAAAGTGGGTGCACAGCAAGAAGCTGTGAGTAGCGATCAAGCTGTGGAGAAACATAGTGGGTGCACAGCAAGAAGCTGTGAGTAGCGATCAAGCTGTGGAGAGATATAGTGGGTGCACAGCAAGAAGCTATGGGCTTCGATCAAGCTGTGGAGAAACATAGTGGGTGCACAGCAAGAAGCTGTGAGTAGCGATCAAGCTGTGGAGAAACAAAGTGGGTGCACAGCAAGAAGCTGTGAGTAGCGATCAAGCTGTGGATAAACAAAGTGGGTGCACAGCAAGAAGCTGTGATTGGGAACAAGTTGTGGATAAACAAAGTGGGTGCACAGCAAGAAGCTGTGATTGGGAACAAGTTGTGGATAAACAAGGTGGGTGCACAGCAAGAAGCTGTGATTGGGAACAAGTTGTGGATAAACAAAGTGGTGCACAGCAAACAGCTGTGATAGGGAACAAGCTGTGGAGAAACACAGTGGGTGCCCAGCGCGAAGCTATGAGCAGCGATCAAGCTGTGGAGAGACATAGTGGGTGCACAGCAAGAAGCTGTGAGTAGCGATCAAGCTGTGGAGAAACAAAGTGGGTGCACAGCAAGAAGCTGTGAGTAGCGATCAAGCTGTGGATAAACAAAGTGGGTGCACAGCAAGAAGCTGTGATTGGGAACAAGTTGTGGATAAACAAAGTGGGTGCACAGCAAGAAGCTGTGATTGGGAACAAGTTGTGGATAAACAAGGTGGGTGCACAGCAAGAAGCTGTGATTGGGAACAAGTTGTGGATAAACAAAGTGGTGCACAGCAAACAGCTGTGATAGGGAACAAGCTGTGGAGAAACACAGTGGGTGCCCAGCGCGAAGCTATGAGCAGCGATCAAGCTGTGGAGAGACATAGTGGGTGCACAGCAAGAAGCTGTGAGTAGCGACCAAGCTGAGGAGAAACAAAGTGGGTGCACAGCAAGAAGCTGTGAGTAGCGATCAAGCTGTGGAAAGACATAATGGGTGCACAGCAAGAAGCTGTGATTGGGAACAAGTTGTGGATAAACAAAGTGGGTGCACAGCAAGAAGCTGTGATTGGGAACAAGTTGTGGATAAACAAATTGGGTGCACAGCAAGAAGCTGTGATTGGGAACAATCTGTGGAGAAACAAAGTGGTGCACAGCAAACAGCTGTGATAGGGAACAAGCTGTGGAGAAACATAGTGGGTGCACAGCAAGAAGCTGTGAGTAGCGACCAAGCTGAGGAGAAAAAAAGTGGGTGCGAAGCTGTGAGTAGCGATCAAGCTGTGGAGAGACATAATGGGTGCACAGCAAGAAGCTGTGGGCTTCGATCAAGCTGTGGAGAAACATAGTGGGTGCACAGCAAGAAGCTGTGGGCTTCGATCAAGCTGTGGAGAAACACACTGGAGCACAGCGAGAGCTTGAGAGCAGAAGAAAAGATATTATTCATACAATTGTTCACAGATGATCTTTTTTATGTATTAAGATCCACATGTAAGACAAAGGAGGGACGGGTAGAAGAATAATAATGCTACGATAATGTATTGGTAATGCAGCAAACCATAGATATGTATGTAAAAAGAGGGCACCGCAAAACACTAAAATAGGCGTGGTATGAACGCGCGTTAGTTTCATTCAGTGGTAAAATATGGATTAATCATTGGTACATATTCTAAAACCGGGTAATTATTGTTAGTGAATACACGGATGAATCAACCTTGGTATATATTCATGTTATAATCCTATTCTAAAACCGGGTACTGTTGTTAGCGAGTACACGGCACTGGTAAGCGATACGTGACCAGTAGATAAATTCTATCACCTGAGTGGCCGCGCATCATGTCTTGCTGGGCTGTTATTGCTGTCGTCATGGTGACCTAAATATCCGCGCATTTCAGAGGAAAAAAAAACCACAAGACGTCAAGAGTATTTTGGGTTACAGTCGCCTTTTAGGTTTTTTTTTTTTTTAATACAGATCAACTATTAAAGAATGATTGAATATTTATGGTACGCGTGAAACGATGATAAATGTTGAGCAATGAAGTTAAAATCATCTTCGAGGTGATGAAACAGTAACAAAAATAAAAAGAAACAAAGGCAGGAATTTGGAGGTTAGTGAAAAATTGCAAAAAACATGAAATATGTAAACTAAGTTTACACCTCGCAGAGTATTTCAGGGTGGTTTTTTAACATGTTTTTTCCAGTTAACATCGCGATACCAAGTTTGACAGCTTTGTTATTAAAAATCAGGGCTGGAGATAATCTGATATATTCATTCAACCTGGTCCACAAATGCAGATCATGCACTTGTCTAATTCACTAAGGCATTATTATCATGTGACTCCCCTCTTTCTTCATGAGACAAGAACAGATGACAAACACGCAAACATTATTTTAGATAATTATGACTTCATCTCTCTCTCTCTCTCTCTCTCTCTCTCTCTCTCTCTCTCTCTCTCTCTCTCTCTCTCTCTCTCTCTCAACTATAGATCATATTTATTTTGTAAAATGTATAATATTATTTTTTTTTATTATTATAAGACTTGTTGGTGTCTTCCAAAGAAGACATTGTGATATTCGATAACGCAAAGAAGTTTCTTTGAGACAACAGAAAAATTCTGCACACACACAACCCCCCCCACACACACACACACAAATATGTACTTGAATGAAATGTTTATCTTCAAGATTTCAACTCTTTTCTTTGTAAATTTATGTCTTATTCTCACTTCAGTCGTTAATAACGAATCGTTTGGCTGAGTCAAAAGTCAAATGAGTTAGATTAATAAACTTAGATCATATGATCATATCCCTCACTACTAGACATTGCTAATCTTAAAAGATACTTATAGAAAGGTCAAAGCCAAAAAACTGGTTTTCTCAACTAACTTAATTTGTCGACGTTTCCTCTCCCCCCTTCCCCCCCCCCTCTTTGCGGGTTGTATAACTAAAATTCAAAAGAGGCTATCAGTCTAGTCTTTGGTCTCAGCACAAACGCCATGATCCAGCTAGCAGCGAGAAACTGATGGCAGTTGGGTAAACATTCAGTGAAATTAGAGAAGTTGTTCATAGTCAATTTAAGCTGCTTGTGTTCCAGAAGATATCTGTTTTTTTTTTTTTTACCTTTAGTTTGTTTGTTTGTGTGTTATTGTTGTTGTTGTCGTTGTTGTTGTTGTTGTCGATGTTGTTGTTGTTGTTGTTGTTGTTGTTGTATCAGAGTTCACGCCTTCACAACTCTTGATGATATTTTTAAGATTTAAGTCCACTCCTTCATAGATCTTGATGATGGTTTCAGTATCAGCTCATATCTTGAGAGTACTTGATGATAATTATTTTCAGTACTAGGGTATGAGACCTTCAGAAATCTTGATGATATTTTCAGTATCAGAGTTCTCGCCTTCACAATTCTTGATAGTATTTTCAATACCTGAGTTCGTGCATTAAAAGTTCTAGATGGTATTTTCAAAGTCAGAGTTTGTGCCTTCAGAGATGCTGATGATGGATGCGTGGAGTATGAGACTAGCTAGCTAAGACGTAGGACTTGGTACGTTATCAAATCTGAAAGATCCCCAGTCTCTCTCTCTTTTCTCGGGTTAAGGAACTTCCGCGCGGACATGACCTCAGATCTTCCGGTATAGATAATGTTTACAACAAACTTCTGATCTTTTACTTGTGTGCATATTTACCTTGAAGTTTCCTATAGGCAGAATACTGTGTGAATTAACGAAAACTCCTTATTCCGTTTAAGTAAGGATTGCAGAAAGCTAATTGTTAAGCATCTGATACGTACACGTGCTTTGATAATGGCATATCATCAAAATAAAGAGGAAAGGAGAGGGAGAAAGAGACAAAAAAATTTAGAAGAAGAAGAAGAAGAAGAAGAAGAAGAAGAAGAAGAAGAAGAAGAAGAAGAAGAAGAAGAAGAAGAAGAAGAATAAGAAGAAGAAGAAGAAGAAGAAGAAGAAGAAGAAGGAGGAGGAGGAGGAGGAGGAGGAGGAGGAGGAGAAGGAGGAGGAGGAGGAAGACGAAGACGAAGAAGAAGAAAGAGAAAAAAAGGAAGAAAAAAAAGAAAGAAAGAAAGAAAGAAGAAGAAGAAGAAGAAGAAGAAGAAGAAGAAGAAGAAGAAGAAGAAGAAGAAGAAGAAGAAGAAGAAGAAGAAGAAGAAGAAGAAGAAGAAGAAGAAGAAGAAGAAGAAGAAGAAGAAGACAAAAAAGGTTGAAGAAAAAGAAAGGAAGGAAGAAAGAAAGAAAGAAGAAGAAGAAGAAGAAGAAGAAGGAGGAGGAGGAGGAGGAGGAAGACGAAGACGAAGAAGAAGAAAGACAAAAAAAAGGAAGAAGAAAAAGAAAGAAAGAAGAAGAAGAAGAAGAAGAAGAAGAAGAAGAAGAAGAAGAAGAAGAAGAAGAAGAAGAAGAAGAAGAAGAAGAAGAAGAAGAAGAAGAAGAAGACAAAAAAAGGTTGAAGAAAATGAAAGGAAGAAAGAAAGAAAGAAAGAAGAAGAAGAAGAAGAAGAAGAAGAAGAAGAAGAAGAAGAAGAAGAAGAAGAAGAAGAAGAAGAAGAAGAAGAAGAAGAAGAACAAGAACAAGAACAAGAAGAAGAACAAGAACAAGAACAAGAAGGAGAACAACAACAACAACAATAACAACAACAACAACAACAACAACAACAACAACAACAACAACAACGAATGAAAATGTACTCAGATGATGAAAAAAGTGGCAAAGCAATGTTATCAAACTTGATGAGGCCACCACGCTTGGAAGCTTTGTTTTAAATTATCTAAAATGTAGACCTGTTTTCTTTTTTTTTTTTTTTTTTTTGTAATTGCTCTTTACATTAGTATTTTGTTACGGTTTAATGAGGTGTTAAAAAGCTAAAGGAAGCATGCATGTAGTTTAAATGAAGATCGATCAACAACATTATGTGATTGTTTCATATTTCTGCTGATTTCTAAAGGTACGAATCTCGTTAGTTACCAATAGCCTTGTTGACAAACCACAAAAATGTTGGTGGTTGCTATTCTGTAGGTCAAGATTTTAGTCAATATTATAGCCTAATTATGATAGTCTTATGATAAATCTGAAAGTTGATATTTGCTAAGGAAAATCAATATTCGACTCACAATTCAAACTCAAATCAAAACAATTTTGTTTTGAAAGCTTGGCAAAGAGAGGACACCTAGTCATGACGATCATAGACCTAAATCTAGATTATCCTCATAGAACCGGTTAGGCTTGTGTCTGATATTTAGATCTAGAATCTTAACTTAAAGTATTACATCGAAATATAAGTGAAGGCCTGTCATTAGGTTTTAACAAACTGTTCATGTCTGTTTAGATCCCTACGAAAGTCATCCTGAAACGGCCAACTAATATATGAGTCGTGAAATATGGGATATAGCATTTGGATAAGATCAAAATCTTGGCTTATCAGCTTGAGAAAATAACAAGTCTTCGCCGACAGACCATGTAAATACGGCGTGAACTCGAATTGGATCTAGGTTAGATCTACCTCCGAGTTCGATGTGGAAAGTCTATAAAAATTACACTTACCTGGGCAGACAAGGATCTTTTACAAAGGTTGATACTCGCCTGTGGACTTGATCTATTATCCTCTCATTACGCCATAAACTTTATTTCCTCGCTCGGCCTAAGAGTCTATATCTACCTCTCCAGAGGTGCTTCTCTGTGCTGGTTGCACTGCTAGGCGAGAACAAATGAAAACCACGTGATACAAACGTCGCTACGGCTACCTCCGGTAGCCTCGTTCCTGTGTTGACAGAGTAAACAGAAGGCGTGCGCGGTAAGTTTACATTCGGATTGATAAACCTTAGGGGCTTCAAATAAAAGCTTCAGATAACAACAGAGAACATCTGGGCACGTCTAGATCAGATAAGATGTTTATGAGTTTCTATTAATAAGTCAATGCGTTGTAGTTGTTGTTTCCTGATCGATATTGCGGTATAGAGGTTTCTAGTAAAGGAACAAGCTTACTCTATAAACTTACATGTTACATGTAGTAAGAATAACAATAAGCATTCATTCAATTAAAAAAAAAATTGATAATATTTTTAAGAGAAAAATAGATGTAAACGAAATCAACGGTCAAAGTGAATCCTGTCTGAAGAGAGAAGTAGCTGTTTAACAGCAAAAATCTGACATAAATTTGCTGAGGTTACGCAAGCTGAATAGTATGGACACATAATGGGAGTATTGTGGGCTTAAAGAAGCACTGAGTAAGCACTTGCAGACCTAGTTATGTTTGTTGTTTTTTTTTTTTTTTGTATTTTGTTTTGTTTTGTTTTTACTTTCAAATCGCGCCCATCCTGACCTAAAATTATGACGAGAACTTTGCGTATACTGAGATGCTCGCCTTTCAAGATCAAAGACAACGCCACATCAATGGAGAGAGAGAGAGAGAGAGAGAGAGAGAGAGAGAGAGAGAGAGAGAGAGAGAGAGAGAGAGAGAGAGAGAGAGAGAGAGAGAGAGAAACAGAGAAAAACACAGACATGCATGCAGACAGAGACTGAGAGGTAGAATCAGAGGGTGTAAAGAAATCTGAAAGAAAGAATCGAACTACGCCGTGGTTTAACTCTGGCACAGTTTAATATAGGCTGTGCTGATGAAGCAGGCAAGATGATAACAATAAAAGAAATGATGCAGAGACATTTGGACTCAGCTGTGTACGTCTTCAGTGAGAATTTTTAGGTTTATTAATAGAGCATATTATTTCGTTTATCTTCTATCCGAACAAAATGATAGGCAAATGAACATCTTCTTTGGAGATGTGACAGTTTAATGGGAATAAATCGAAAATCCTAGTGCAGTCGAGTAAGTCCAGTCTAGTTTCTTATACTTCCCATAATTATGTCTGTCAGGTCAAATGTTAACGCTGGAACAGAAAACTAGGAAATAGAAATGCTGTGAACCCGGACTTATTCTGGAAAGGAAACTTAATCAATAGATCTAATATAAAGTTCAGGAAGGTTGTCAATCCTATAAGTGAAGGTTATAGAATGTCTTTATTAAAAAAAAATATATATATATATATATATATATTGTAAATAAGAAAACATAAGCTATATAAAAAAATATTGTAAATAAGATAGCAATGTCTTTATATAAAAAGCAATGTAATTTATAAGAAAGCATAGTTTTAATATAACTAACGCAGTCTCAACTCTTTCCTCCTCCTCACCCTCCTGCTGTTTTATCCCTTTCTGTCGGTCAATGTGTCTATGTCTCTGTTTCTCTTTCTCTATCTGTATGTCTCCCTCTCTCTCTCTCTCTCTCTCTCTCTCTCTCTCCCTTCAGAATGATATAGCTTGTCAAAGAAGGTTTTACCTGCTTAGGATGAGCTTTAACGACTGCCTGTAGGATGATGTTAAACTTTGAAGGAAGACTACAGGTAGCTAGATTTAAAATTTATGTTTTGTTGGTGGTAACAAATTCAGCAACCATTTAACCAACATCAATTGATTGGCCTCGGATTGATATTGTTTCGTAGGTACGTGCCTAGATTGTTTGACCAGATTTAGCTATTTTTTTAGAGAGAGAGAGAGAGATAAAGAGACAGAGAGAGAAATAAAGAGAAAGAGACCGACAGAGAGACAGAGAGAGAGAGGCAGACATACAGACAGAGAAAGGAGGGAAATAAAATATAGTAAAGGGATATAAGACTTTGTATTCGAGCAAAGTTGTAATATCAGAGTTAACTCCCGTGAAAGCGAGAATGAACTTTCTGATTAACGAATAACACTGATGGCACTGTATTAATTGCAGAAAATAAAGAAGACTTGCAACAATTATTAGACATTGATGAAGAAGGAAGCAGAAAAAAAGGGTTGGAACTGAAAAGCAGAAAGACAGAAGTGATGGTCGTAATTACTTGGGTACGATCTAGAGAGAGAGAGAGAGAGAGAGAGAGAGAGAGAGAGAGAGAGAGAGAGAGAGAGAGAGAGAGAGAGAGAGAGAGAGAGAGAGAGAGAGAGAGAGAAGGTTTGTACCTGCTTACGATGAGCTTTAACGACTGCTTATAGAATGATGTTTGACTTTGAAGGAAAACTGTAGGTAGCTAGATTTAAAATTTATGTTTTGTTGGTGGTAACAACACCAGCAACCATTTAACCAACAGAGAGAGAGAGAGAGAGAGAGAGAGAGAGAGAGAGAGAGAGAGAGAGAGAGAGAGAGAGAGAGAGAGAGAGAGAGAGAGAGAGAGAGAGAGAGATCTCAATTCCATGCTGAGGATGATGCGAGCCAAAGTGATCGTCTTCTCTCTGCAGTCAGATTGAATTTGATGGCCTTGAACTAGTATCAGAATACACATAAATCTAAATATAGTTCAGCCTCGACATAGATGTAGTTTAGTTCAAGCTTATAGCTTGCCCCTCTCTGGCCTTATATGGGCTGCAAGACCCGGAAGTAAAATTGAATGAACTCAAAACTTGGGATGCATTGCACCTATGCCTCGGTTCAGTTCCTCTGGGCTCGCTGTTCCCCAACCTAGATCTGGGTTCTCGTCCAGGCCACAGTCACTTCCTCGTTCATCATCCGGCTGAGAGAGTCTTGCGCTGCACGCTGTACCGGTAAGAGATAATTGTTAACTTAACTCTAGGTCTAACCTTACTTCTTTCTGAGTGTGAACTTGGCGAGTAAAACGTGATGAGTTATGCAAAGAAATAAGCTAACCTAAGAAAGAAGGATGGGTTAGATGGGTCGTTTTTAGGCCTACATCAGTGTTTGGTGGGCCCAATCATTTTTATCTAGACCTGCGAACCAATCTAGCCTGTTGATTGGCTAAGGCGACCACACCCACTTGAATGCTAAAATAGACTTTGCGAGCAAGTTTGTCTTAAATTATTATTATTATTATTATTATTATTATTATTATTATTATTATTATTATTATTATTATTAATATTATTATTATTATTATTTTTGTTGTTTTGTTGCTATTGTTGTTATTGCTGCTGCTGCTACTGCTACTACTACTACTACTACTACTACTACTACTACTACTACTACTACTACTACTACTACTACTGCTGCTGCTGCTGCTGCTGCTGCTGCTGCTACCGCTACTACTACTTCTACTTCTACTACTACTTCTACTACTACTACTACTACTACTACTACTACTACTACTACTACTACTACTACTACTACTACTCATTATTTATTATTGTTGTTGTTTTTATAATTAATGCATGCATTTTTAATATGTTACAATTATTATTTAAGTGTCCAGATCCAGATCTAGATACATGCCATGTAATCCTTGAGCTGTGCGGTAGTAAAGGTGGTGATTAGAGGTGGGACCGTTACACACACACACCCACACTCATACAAACACAGCTTGATAACAACAGCTAATAGATAAATTGTGATCTTTGCGTATTTTCATTTAACATCCAGTTTCTCTTTGAAAATTACAAATTGAAAAAAAATCCTTTATATGTATACAAATGGTTATCAGGATCTTTTTATCAACTCAAAAATTGTGAGCTTTGTTTACATTTTGTCATCCAGTTTCGAGAGTCTTGGTGTTATACAACTTGCGCAGAGTGAAATCTTATTTTATAATTTGAAATGAATGTTCAACAGTTACTCCCCCTAAAGAGCTGTTTATTCGGATCATAACTTGATCTGGAGTTCATTTTCAAATCGTGTGCTCCGTGATGAAAATAGCTTTGCTGATCAAGAACAACAGGGAAGGAGGTGAAAAGAGAGAGAGAGAGAGAGAGAGAGAGAGAGAGAGAGAGAGAGAGAGAGAGAGAGAGAGAGAGAGAGAGAGAGAGAGAGAGAGAGAGAGAGAGAGAGAGAGAGAGAGAGAGAGAGAGAGAGAGAGAGAGAGAGAGAGAGGCAGACAGACAGACAGATAGACAGGCAGAGACAGACAGAGACAGAGAATAAGAAACTTTAAATAAAGGATAGAAAATCAGAGCGACAATTTGAGACTGGGAACCAGAGAAGAGAGAAAAGTAGACTGGCTGATGCTGGAAACGAATAAGAGAGAACAAATGAGGGGAATGAGATTTT
The DNA here is from genome assembly GCA_033675545.1 of Elysia crispata. Taxonomy (NCBI): domain Eukaryota; kingdom Metazoa; phylum Mollusca; class Gastropoda; family Plakobranchidae; genus Elysia; species Elysia crispata. The sequence goes on along the minus strand of JAWDGP010002104.1, from coordinate 59,035 downwards.
TCTTTACTTATTTAGGCTTCATTGAAGTAACGAAGAAGATCAGACTGTTGGTAGGTAAAGATTGACGTGGTCGTAACGATTGCCTGGTCTACATCGGCCTAGGAATGTTGTTGCAGCTTGAACCTATGGGAGACCAGGTTGCTGTCCACCACCCCAGCTGTCGATCATGTTTTCTCTGACGTCACTCTTTGTTCTGGGGCTGAATTATCGTGAACAAAGCGTACCAAATAAACCCCCTTTCTCTCTCTCTCTCTCTCTCTCTCTCTCTCTCTCTTCTTCTTCTTCTTCTTCTTCTTCTTCTTCTTCTTCTTCTTCTTCTTCTTCTCTCTCTCTCTATCTATTTTTCTATCTATCTATCTATCTATCTATCTCTCACTCAACTCATACTCGATAATAAGGCTCCCTCTCCTCATACACTCATATTTATATCATTATATAGTATTAAATTTATTAATGCTGATGGTTGAACCAACTTCGTTGAGTAAAGTTCTGCATTTTTGATGTTTCAACGAGAGGAAGAAAAAAAACCCTAGTGATGGGGGTTGCTGATTTCTAACATTTTAGAGATTAAAACGTTTTACAATAAGTACTTTGAATATACATACATGTATTTCTTGATATGGTTTCCATTCGTCACGTATAGATTCAAAATGCAAAATTCACTCAATATTAATTATTACAAAACAGGCTACCTAGCCACGTTACCTTCTCTTTTCCATTTTTCTGTGAAACCCTTTCCATGAAACCAAGGGTTGCGCTGACTCCAAAAGATAATCTAACCAACATAAAATAATTGTTTGCCCGCTCGCTCCTTGAAGGCTGTAAACTACAAAGGGAGTGTAAGCTACGTTATTACATGAATGTTTATTAGTTGTGGGAAAACAAGGAAAATGAGCTAAGGAAACCTAGCGGCTATGCGGAGCCATTTGGAGCTTCTGGGAGCAGAGGGCCTCCGCCCTCAGCACCGACCACATTGCTGGGGCTAGTGTTAATGTCCCGAGGTGAGGCAGTTCGTCATCGAATCGGTTCAATGATGCAGAGCATGCCGACAAGTGTGTCAGGTCTATCAAATAACGACCATTTTCAGTGGCTCATCAGTGGTCTGGATGATTCATCGGATTTATTAAAAAAAACTGACACGATGTTGTCAGCGGTGTGTGACGTTACACATCAGCTGTGCAAGACCAGAGAGTGTGGGTATGCCTGAAAAAAAGAAACCTGTTGTTAGAGTGAAAATATAGGCTTATCTACATTTTGAGGACACACGGCACATGTTAGGAATTTAAAAATATTACTCTTCATGTAGCAAGGTCATACGCCTCATTGCTTTGGATAGGCTCTACATGTTTTTCTAAATAATTAAACAGGTATAGGCCAAGCAAAGGAGCACAAAACAAGACTAATATTGAATAATTTTAATACCTTTAGTATCTCAGTTAAAATCGTCATACCAGTATTCTATTCAGTGGGGTGCACGTTGTGTTTTTGTCCATTTTCATGTATGTGAATGTAAAAGAGCCAAGTATTGATTTGAT
>JAWDGP010002104.1:0-52500 GCA_033675545.1 Elysia crispata | reverse complement strand
CTTTCAAACCCATGTAACATTAAAAATAAATGTTTCCGTCCTTTATAGAATCTAATGAGAAACAGGGAAGTGTGTCTAGACACACTATAGACTCTTAGTAACTGTGAAAGCTTAAAGGTGAATTTGTGTAGATCTGATAAGGTTTATATAGCAGTCTCTAACTTACGCAAATGTAGATTTAGTTTTAATTTAAACTTTGCTGGCGAAAAATAACGTCTGAAACTGTTTTTCTGACCCAGCCCAATTTTTGTAAAAATTAATTTTACAATGCGGCGGCGATTTTTCTACTCATAATCCAGTTATAAATTTTATATCACAATCCAGTTTAGGTCCAATATCAAGAGGGTATGTAATTATGTATGAAAATTATGAAGGTTGCTTTCCCAGTCGTTATGGCTGACAAAACACCCTCTTTCCTTCGTTTCTTTCTCCAGTCTTGTTCAGAAGTGAAACGCAGAAGGAACGCTAGGCAGGCACAATGGCAGGTATGAACTATGTTGTACTGTGTTATATGAGCTGTGTGTTTGAGTCTGAGCGTGATGTTTACCATGTGTTCTGACTCAAGTTGTAGGCATCCAGTGATCCAGCAGCTGCATAGACCTCTGTGTAAAGACATGCAAGCCGTGTTTTTACGGTCTGCTTGGACGACCAGCCCTGGCCAGTACTGGTGAACACAGTAGATGCAAGTCGTGTCACTGTGCACTGTGTATGTGACAAGGGACCATCACACTGACAGAAATGGCTAAATGATGGGGGAGTGTCATATCCACGGATGGGAGGTTTCACTCTACCGACAGTCACTGCCCGTTCGTCACACAGTCACGGCCTGATGGTCTTCATAGGGACTAAATATAATTATTATTATTCGGTATGTCTACCTAAAATGATAGAATTTGACTAATCACCGACCTGCTAATGGCTGTGAAAGACACCGCAGCTGAAGTTTCATACATTAAAAAAATTCATGTATCTGAATCAATCTAGATGACAGGTGATTTGCACACACACACACACACACACACCGATTAACGCTACGTCAATCACCAGTTCGGTCTTCCATTGTTGAAACATGCTCTTACCTAACCAAAAGGATTCCATTCCAACAAACATTTCTGCTCCGAAACATGCATGTAATTTTATTATTTCTAAACGGTTTAGTTAGACAAACGACGATTATGTTTAACGGTGGTAATACAAATATCTGCTCCCTCAAATCAGCGCCTGGACGTTTCAAATGAGAGAGAGAGAGAGAGAGAGAGAGAGAGAGAGAGAGAGAGAGAGAGAGAGAGAGAGAGAGAGAGAGAGAGAGAGAGAGAGAGAGATACACACACACACACACACATATGCATTTCATATGACAAAGTCTACACAACATTTCTCCAGACATGGTTTCCCAACTTTTTTTTTTTTTTTTTTTGAGTCGTTACTTTTTCGACAGACCAAGATTTGGAAAAGGGGTGCATAGACTTTACAAGTTTTCATGAATCCCATGCCGTGCGCCAAAGAATATGTGTTACACGTGCACCAGCACTTGGATGCTAGCGTTGTGGCACTTGAATATCAGCACCTTGTTACCAGCCATTGAGTATGATAATAGCACCTGGTTACTAGCTATCGAATATTACTAGCACCTGGTTACCAACTATTGAGTATGATACTAGCACCTGGTCACTAGCTATCGAGTATTACTAGCACCTGAAAATCGGCACCTGCTTACCAGCTATTGAATATGATGCTAGTACCTGGTTACAGCTATCGAGTATGATACTAGCACCTGATTACAAGCTATCGAGTATTACTAGCACCTGAAAATCGGCACCTGCTTACAGCTATTGAATATGATACTAGTACCTGGTTAATAGCTGTCGAGTATGATACTAGCACCTGATTACAAGCTATCGAGTATGATACCTGCACCTAGTTAGCAGTTATTGAGTATGATACTAGCACCTAAATATTGGCACCTGCTTACCAGCTATGAGTGTGATAGTGATACTAGCACCTGCATATCGGCACCTGCTTACCAGCTAGTGAGTATGATACTAGCACCAGATTATTAGCTATCGAGTGTGATACTAGCACTTGAATATCTGCACCTGGTTACTAGCTATCGAGTATGACACTAGCACCTGAGTATCAGCATCTGGTTACCAGCTATTGAGTACGACACGGGCATTTGAGCATCATCACTTTATTAAGCACCTTCCTCCCGAGTGTCCGTGCCTAAGCTCGAGGAATCGATTGCTTAACTGGCACCCAAATACCTCACCAAAAGAACGGGTACGCCTACGGGAGATATGGGCAAAAGATGATTCACTAATGCTCCATTTTTTCCTAATTAACCTCCTCCCCTCCTGTACCAGTTTTTTCAATTTATACTTGTGTCGTAAGTGCAACATTTCAATCGTGGTTCTATAAAATTCAGAGTGAATTTTATACATTGATTTGACAATATTTCCATGATGTACTTTAACGTCATAATAATTTGATACATATTAATTTGAAAAAAAAAAATCCATCTAACATTTTCGTGACAAAACATTAATAATGCATCGATGGGACACATTTTCTATGGTACACTCATGTGTGTGATACATTTGAGCCCAGTACTCTTCATGTCTGTAGAGATTAAGACAACACTGCTCTGAGTCGTTGCTTCTGGGACTGGACATTGGGCAGTCTCACCCCCATCAGTTGCGGCCCTAAAAAGGTGGTCGCCGAAAAGGGGTAGAGGATCCGGGGAAAAATAGTTTTTAAATAAAAAAAAAAGAAAGGGGTGGTTTGTGTGTGTGTGTGTGTGTGTGTGAAAAAGTGTAATTAGAAGAGAGGCGTTCTACATGTGCCCGCTCTCATCTTATGGTTCCTTGTCCATATTTCCCTCCTATGGCAGGTTTGGTCAAAGCAAAGAAATATGACTGGAAAGACTCCAACATGGCGCTTTTTGGCTCAGACACAGAGAAAGCTGTCAAAAGTAAGGAGTTTTACTCTCTCGTTTTTTTTTCTTCCCTTTTGTTCAGTTTCTAATGGTAAACCGAGAGTAGTGAAACTGTGCAGCAAATCATATCATTCGTGATATCTTGCTACCGTCTTTCGAGTCTCTGGGTTTCTTTGTTAATCTATCTATCAATCTATTATGTCTGTCTACGTTTGTATCTGTCAATCTATCTATGTTTCTCGCTCTCTCTCTCTCTCTCTCTCTCTCTCTCTCTCTCTCTCTCTCTATATATATATATATATATATATATATATATATATATATATATATATGTATATGTATGTCATCTTTCTATCTATCTACCTACCATTCCAGGCTTATGTCGATGTTAATTTAATTTATCTATCAATCGAAATATTTTCGTTTATTTATTTCTTTGATTATAATTCAGGACTACATATCTCTCTCTCTCTCTCTCTCTCTCTCTCTCTCTCTCTCTGTCTCTCTCTATCTTTGGTCTATCATGAGGCTTGTGTATTAGACCCATTGCAATCAAAGCCATTCTTACTTGTTAAGATGTAAAAGACCATTTGATGGGAAAAGAGGAGGCTTTCTTTTAAAGATTACATTCTCCTTTGTTTTGCATATTTTTTTCCCTTAGTTTGTTCTCATCTCAACATTAAAATCGCCTCTCCTGGTGAAAAGGGACTGGGTCTCTTTGTGTAATTTGTTGATGTTACCAGTCAGCACTGATCACATTACTTTAATGAAGATTATATCAACATCAGTAACCACACCAAGTAAATCTTTAAGTTTCTCTTAATGTGTCGCAGAGGCCTCCGCGGAGTGTGAGCCTGCATGGCAAGGAGCTGGACAAGAGATTGGTCTCAAAATTTGGCGCATCGAGGTGCGTTGTAGAACACCATTCTTATCCTTTTTTTTATTTTTATAAAGTTTTATCCATTTTTCATGTTCATACACAGACATATATATATACAACAGGTGTGTTTTGCTTACAGCACAAAATGCTATCATGATAACAGGAGGAAAATGAATGAAAAGTAACAAACCTTGATAGTCTTAAGTTGAAAATGACTAAATAAAAACTGCACAGTGAGAGCTCTGAATTGTCTCCTGTTCCTGCGGAAGTGAAAATCTATAAAACTGTTGTATATAGCCAGGTCCTAGATAGTGGGTCCCTCTAGTATCTTGACTTTGTTATACAAAATCCATATAATCTTAATGTTAATTGTTCATTGAAAAGTTTCTCAAAATTCATCCTGATTTTTCGATTTTTTTCACCTTTTCTAGAATTATTCAGGCCTTGGTGAAAAACACTATTACTCAGCAATCTGTGTTTCTTGTTTGAGCTCATGTGTAAAACTTGAAGGAGTAGAGGGCTTGGGGTGAGGGCAGGACTTTAATACTTGACATATCTTGAATTGTAGAAAGTGCTCAACGAGACACTCATACAACTGGTTTTCATTCTGTATAAGAGACAGAAAAACTTGCGGCACTATTTGAATTTATGATGTTCAGTGAAAGAAAACTGCTTGTTATTCTTAAACAATTTTATGTGCTTTTAACTGCATCATGAATAAAGCACTTGAATCCAGCGGACTCATAAAGCAGATTGCAATTCTCAGATAGCAAATCTTGACTTGGTGGAAACGTTTGAGTCTGTTGATATATATCTCAAATTGTATGTTTGTATTTTTTTATCCTCTGTAGACAAAATAACAGGTTGTGTTACAACTGAAACCTTGCAGTCTTTGGAATCCAAGCCGTGGTTCCATAATATAAGCTTCTTTTTACATATAAATTTTCTTTTTGTAAGATCATGAGTACCCACCTAACTATCTTTTCTTCCTTATATCTACAATGTTACTATCATTCTTCTCACAAATGTCGAAATATTGACTTGCTTTTCTACAGAAATTTGAGGTGAAGGACTGGCCAAAAGAAGAGTATGGCGAGTTCTATGATGGAGACTCTTACATCATTCTCAACGTAAGTTTAAATTTAAAAAGAAAAATTACTACAAACTAGTTATGTTTTTACTATAAATAATATGTTTTCATTTATTGATAAATTCATAAATAAAATAAAACGAAACAACATTAAGAGAGAAAAAAAACTATGAAAACAAGGTATAGACAAGGGACATGGTTGTGATTATAAAAATTATTTAACAAAAAAAATTAAGAGAGAAAACTATGAACACAAGGTATAAATAAAAACATGTTTGAGATTGTAAAAATTATTTATCACATGTCTTTTGAGACCTTTTTAGCGATCGAGGAACAGACAAATCAGGTTTTTGCATCACTGTAATCCTCAAATTCTCTGTTTGATCTCAAACTATAAAGTTAACTAATTAGCTTTCAGATTAGGAGATCAGAATAAATTTTTTTTTTTAAATTTAGGCTCACTATACTACATGAGTACAAAATGTATATCTGCCTGTAGTTGCAAGGTTCAATATGATCAGCTCTAAAAAAAGCAGTATTATACACTTGCGACAGGTGTTGTTCAAGTGAGACAATGCTATACAGCAGCTTCTTATTCTTATTTGGTGCCTGCATTGTTATGAACTCCACACCCCATTTCATTTTTCTGCTCAGACTTGTATTATTGAAAACTTCTCACTCCACTTCACTTTTTTTCCTAAGATCTGTATCGTTACAAACTCCACATGCAACTTCACTTTTCTCCCCAGACTTACCAAGAAGAAGGAGGTGAGAGTTTCCTGTATGATCTCCATTTCTGGATTGGCAAGCATAGCTCTCAGGTAAACACAAGTTGTGTGTGCCTGTTTATCACCAAAGATACCTTTTTTATTTGTGGTAGTTAATCACCTAAGATATTTTGGTTGTATGTGGTAGTTAATCACCAATGCTACCTTTGTTGTATGCGGAAGTTTATCATCAATGATACCTTTGTTGCTGTGACTGTCTATGGTAGATTAAATCTTTAACAACATAAATTTATTTATTTTCTGTTTAAATTTTTGCTCAGTAACCATTATCAATTTTCAATGAATCTAATAAGAAAGATCTATTAATTCTCTGTGCAATTATGTTATATAATTTTTTTTTCCGTGATAATTTCTTCCTCAGACTGTCTCCAGTTTTATTTTTCCCATTTTTGCCTTATGTTGTATTTGTTGAGAACAGATAAGATTTGTGTGAAAAGTTGTACCTACATTCCTTGCACTCATATGTTAGTAATGTTTTTTATCCCTACTCCATTGCTTAGTTTTTCCAGATGATCTCCTCATATTCTAGTGAAAACAGAGATCCATGTATGAAAATCTGCCCTAATGATTTTTTTTGCAAGTGTTCAAGTTATTTTGTAGCACTATGTGAAGTTCTTTAAAATTGCCATCACATTTCACACCTGGAGTATGATATATTTAATGAATCATGCGATATATTTCCTCAGGATGAATATGGAACTGCTGCGTACAAGACTGTTGAGCTTGACACCTTCCTGGGCGATCTCCCTGTGCAGCACAGAGAGTGCATGGGCCACGAGAGTGCCCTCTTCAAGTCATACTTCCCTGAAGGCATTACGTGAGTTTATGGTGCTTCCTACCTGGAATTGTCTTATGAAACTTGGACAAGGATTGACATGCCACAGAAACTGTTTCTTTATGGTACAATCAGGTCACAATGGATTCCTCAATATCTTGAATTTGTCAAAATCATCTGTTTTCCCCTGCCGATTCTCTTGTTTCCTTATTGTCCTACTAGCAAGAAATTATACACTCATTCGTCAAACAATCTGCCCTAAAATATAGAAAGAAAATTTGGCTTATAAGAAATGAAAGAGACCCTATATTGCTAAAATTTCACATGTGTATATCTTAACAATAATAAATTATGTTCATATGTTGCACACCAAATATCTTGATAATTCCCTAGCTCGGTTATGTGGTGATTGGTACAGATTTTATATAACCATGTTTGCACTCGGCAAGACACTCTTTGCTCTAGTTTTAGCAATGCAAGTTCTAGCCGTGGCTCTTTACATACTATAGGCAACACTCAACAAGACACTTTTTACCCTAGCTGTAGCAGTGCAAGCTCTAGACATGGCTCTGTACATATTATATGAAGCAGTGCTCTACATTCCTTAACTTTAGCCATGCGAGTTTTGACCAAGACACTATTTTACATAACTGTACTCATGCGAGTTTGACGAAGACTCTGAAACTATTTCCTCCATGACCAGAACCATGGAGGGCGGCTGTGCCACTGGCTTCCGGTCTGTGCCTTCTGTTGAGGAATATGAGCCCAGACTGTTTAGATTTAAGAAGGACAAGAAAGGTCACATCTGTGTGAGACAGGTGAGTGAATGTTTTTATCGTTTCCCTATGAAAAATACAAGTGTTGACCACACTACAAGCAGTATTCTAGGGAAATTTGATCCAATCTTTGGTGATACTTTGTTGTTCTACCGAGCAGTTTGTGAGGGTTTGTAACATCTGATCTGAGTAAAAACTTTTTAACTTGGTAAACATACAATCAGTCTCTGATTATGCTTCACATAGCAAAAATTGCTTAATGTTATGTATGAATGTGTTTAAAATTTGAAACAAAAAAATTTGCTGACATTCATCTTCGATACAATATTTACGGTTTTGATCTCTGCTGATATGGGGAGAACATGTCACCTGTGTTAAAGAAATGTTATTGCCTTTGATTTGTTTAGATTCCTCGCAATGCTGCTCTGGTGACCCAAGATGATGTCTTTATCCTTGACCTTGGCAATAAATTGTATCAGTTCAACGGAGACAACTCCAGCGTTTCAGAGAGATCTAATGTAAATATCTACATGTGTGTTTGTTACAAGACTTCTGCATATGTATCCCTCTTCAAACTTTCTCTATCACCTTGCATCTGAGCTAAGATTTGCCTTTTTTGGTTTTCCTCACTTTTTGTTGCTTATTGTTCATTGTATTTTTATTCATTGAATGGTTTCTATGTTAATGCAAATTATTAATTTTTGTTTTAAACACCAAAAGTGAAAGATTAAGAAAATAATGTAAAGACAGTGCTATAGCCAAAGAAGTTTGGGCTTCTCAACTGGAATCAGAGGAGTGAATATTTTTGTTAATCTCAAAGACAGAAGAGTTTAGTTAAAGAGATCTCTTGCAAGCAAATCACAATAAATGATTGAAAGGCACTGTGTAGCCACAATATATCTTCACCACTTTATTTATATCAGGCTATGGAGTACATTGTCAAAGTAAAGACGAACCGTGGTGGAGAAACTGAGTCTGAAGTGTTGGATGGCTCTGGAGTATCAAGCTCTGTAAGTAGTAGTAAGAATAATAATAATAATAATAATAATAATAATAATAATAATAATAATAATAATAATAATAATAATAATAATAATAATAATAATAATAATAATAATAATAATAATAATAATAATAATAGGGAGGAGGGAAAAAGAAGAGGAAGTTGGGAAGAGATGGTAGTAATATTAAAGGTAGTGTTGGTGGTAGTTATAGTATTAGTAGTTATTGAAGTAAGAGCTATGTAACAGTAGCAGCTGCAGCAGTTGTAGTGGTGATGGTAGGATTAATTTAACTTACACAAAGATTAGGTAAACAAAAGAGAAAATGGAAAATATGACGTTGCATGGTGTGTATTTTCAGTTGTTTTAGTTTGTAATTGTTTTTATCCAATGACAGCATGAGTTCTATGAGAAGTTGGATTCATCTGAAGAGGAGGACAATGATGATGGTGATGGTGATGAAGACAAGAAACTTCTCAAGTAATAAATCTGGAGATATATGGATAAAGGATACATGAAGGAAGCTCAGAAAATTTCACAAGTCCTATTTAATCTTCAACTTCATCACTGTGTCTTCAAATTAGCAGCATAAGATCTGCCCAGTTCTCATGGCTGTTGTCCATGATTATACACGCGTGAAGTCATTAAGCTAGAAATCTAGTACACTGGGGTGGATATAATGCAGATAATGAAAGAAAACAACAACAACAAAAAACAACAAAATATCTGTTTCTTGATTTGCCCAAGTATATTTGTCATACTCATATAAAGCTGTCTAATCGTGATAGTGTTGCTGCCAATGGTAAGGCTTAAGACCCTGCCTTGAGATGTTTTGGTTAAGAAGTTAATGGAACCACCACTAAATCCATAGGGAATGTATTATACAGGAATTTCCCTTACTACACGATGATGTGAATAATTATCAGTGTGTAGCATTATTTACATGTCACGTATCCTCTTCACCAAAACTAGTTCATATCTTATCTGCTTTTGGCAATACAAAGTTTAAATTGAAATCATACATAATGATCTATTTTGGATCATACTTAAATGTAAAATTAATTATTTATAAATTTAAAAAAAATTTAATAGTCTGCTTTGACATGTTTCTTTAAACTTTTTTGATAAAAGCTGAATGGTGTAGTGAGTGGTGCTGAATCCTGTTTTCTGTTATAATGACTATAGATCTTCAACTTACTTATCAACCTGAGATTCTTTTATCTGCTTTCGTGTTTGATGACAGAGTCAACATGGAAACTGCAGAATCTGAGGTAGTGAAGGAGGGCGAGGCTTCTCTTGATGATCTGGTCTCTGATGTAAGTAGACTGTATATGTATCAAATAAATTCTGTCTTGCATTCTTTTGATCTGATCTCTGATGTAAGTATCTGTGTCACATAAATTCAGCCTTTCATACCTCTGATCTGGTCTCTGATGGAAGTATATGGTTCAAGTAAATACAAATTTTTGCCGTTGATCTAGTCTCTGATTTCAGGATCGGTGTCAAGTAAATACTAACTTGTATTCCTTGCTCTGTGATATAAGTTTTCATGATCCATTCAACATCATTACAAAACTCATCAACTGATTCAATTAGTTCTCATCTCAATAAGTCCAATCTATATACATGTAAATAAACTGCCTCTGTTCATTTCTTTTTGTCATTTTCCACACAAAGAACATTCTTAGTATAGTTTAGAAAATGGGTTAACTTTTATTTTTAGAATTCCGTTTTGGTCAAATGAATTGTACTTCTTTGAAGTATGAAAAAAAAACTATCTTGATTCAGGTCTGTTTAAGTAAACACTTCAAAACTTTATAACCTCAACAGTCTAAAATTCCTCCAATCATGTTACAGTCGAGTCCGCTTATTTCAAAGTCATTCGGATAAAAGAAGGAACTTCGAATTATCCGAAATTTGAACTATCAAAATACATAGAGCAAGAGAGTTAAAAAAAATGTGGATGACAGATCAGAAATATCGTACAAGTGAGCTGGGGGGTGGGGGTGGACCTAACCCCTTTCTCTCTTGTAGCCTTATTGCAGACTCTTGCCTATAATGTAGGTGGGCAAACACACACACACCAGAATCACTTGCTGCGCGGAGCATAGCACTATATGTACTTTGTTTTACAAGCCTGGAAAAATGCTTTCACTGTGTCAGAATAAAAAATCACGCCAAAATCAGTTCGAATTAACCGGATCCTTATTTCAAAATTCGAACTAACCCATATTTTTTTTATTAACGCTTAAATAGAGATACATTCGGTAAAATTAAACGACTTCGAAATATCCAAGAATTCGAACTATACGGATTCAAATTATTTGGACTCAACTGTAGGTTTAGCCCTTCCTAACCAAAGCTGGCAGAAGACAAGATGAAAAGTAAGGGTGATGATATGGTATCCTGTTGCATGAATAAAAAAAGATGCACATTCTATCTCTGAAACTACATTTGGTTTGATTTCATCTTCTTCATCATTATTGATCATCACCTTTTAGACCTAAGCAAAAAATATGGTCTGAATTAAAATTGTGTTGGTGAAAGATGTAGCCTACTAACAATTTACACCTTGCATTCCTAATTTTGTTAATATGATTTCTTCTTGTACCTGCATTGGTATCTTTCAAGCAGTTTTTGTGTACCTCATTAGAAGATGCTAAAAAATCATCAAAAAACATTTTTTCAAAATTTCAATTTCAATTATTTTTGAAAGTGGTAAACAAAAACTTCAGAGTTAGAAACTAGACTTATCTAATGTAGCATGTAGGATTAAAACCTTTGCTTTAAACTGCTGGATTCAGATTAGATTATGTATAGATATCAAACACTAGGAGAAAGTGCTGATATTAAGGCTAGATGGCTGCATTTAGATTTAACCTTTTAGCATAGCTCAAGTTTCATTCCATCTATTCCCTCTAAAACCAGGTTAACACAGGTTAAAAATGACTAATAAAACATATTACATATATTTTTAGCAGAAATATTTTGAGTCACTCCAGACATGAGAAAGGGTTGCAGAACTGTCACACTCAGCTAGTGTAGTGATGCTGAGCACTGCAAAAGCAAATTTCCATACAGTAGAAGTTTTTCTTCTAACATGAGTTAAATCTAAGTGTTCACTGTCAAGAGAATCATGCGACATGATTGTGAAAAACAGACTCTCTCCAAAACTTCAGATTTTCTTTCTGACAATTATCATTGTTTTCACTCAAGAAGTTGTTAGTACTGCTAGTAGATACAATGATGAAGGAAAATGAATGCAAGTGAGAGAAATTTAAAAAAAAAATGCACAAAATTGTGTCCTTTTGTTGTTCTCAGATTTTTTTTTATCCTTTCATATCGACACACTTTTCTTTCAGTTACTCATTGTCCTTGATGAATGATTACTTCTAACAGTTCTTTTAGTTAAGCATATTTTAGAATCCTCTGGTTTTGCACATTTTTTTAAGGGTAAATTGGTACACTTAACACTTAATACTTGTAAAGCTCTGCCATCAGCTGTAATTTGATTTATTGATTACTTTCCGTCAGGATGTCTTCATTGTTGACAGCGGAGAGACTGTTTTTGTGTGGGTTGGAGCCAATGCTTCACAAGACGAGAAGAAGAATGGAATTCCTTATGCTCATGTAAGATAGGAATAATTTTTACAGACAAAGCCTTTATCTAACAATAGACTGAGACTGTGATTTATTTCACTCCTAAACCGATTTAAAGCTCATTGAAAGAACTCAAATTGAAGTATTTATCAATAGAATTATTAAACTATCTGAATACTCATAAATCACAAGAAGAAACATTGGTGAAAATTTTGACTTTTCCAACCTTTGTGCTAAAAAAATATCTGGTGATGAATGATAAAACAAGAGTACATGAGTTTGGACAGTACCCAAAAAGTCACAAGTGGCTAAATCTAAAAATCTTTTGATTGAGGTAAAAAATAGAAATAACCAAGAGTTGAATGAACCATGATCTTTTATTTCTTCACTAATTTTAAAGTCAAAGTTTCAGAATCAAAATGCAAAAAATCTATAATGAGTATTTTATTAAAAGTTGGTCTTTTGGTAAAATGAATGATTTTTTGCAGTTTGAACTTTAAATCTTTTGTTGTTGCTGTAATCATGGCATTATTTCAGAAGATGCTGCATTTATTGTGAAGCTCTTGATAGTTGAAATTAAATCGCACAAAGTTAGACAAAATGTCAACCATTTGCTTCTTTCCTCAGAACTACCTGCGTGGTAATGGCAGTCCTTGGCGGGCAGTCACTGTGGTGAAGGAAGGTCAGCAGTGCTCTCAGTTTACGTCTGCTCTGGCCGCCTAGAGGGCACTCCTGTCTCTGCCAATGATCTTCTAAGTCAGGCTGAAGAAAAAAGCTATGTGCTGCAAGTCTTGAGACTGATGTTTCACCCAAGTCAACAAAAAGTAGACACTGATTGCTCTCAAGAAGATTGTGCTTTGCTTTTTTCTCCAGAGAAAATATTGCCAAATTAAGTGTTACAATTATAATGTAAAATTTGGTTTAAGCTCATACAAATGTTTCTTATTAAAATGGCTACATGTAGATGTAGACGCTTAGCCTGGAAATACATTTCATTATGAACAAAATTAGAAAAATATGTCAAAAAGAAATACTGTTAATTTCGATCTGCTTTTTTACTCACATAAAGAAATACATCTTGAAAAGTAGGCCTGAAAAAAAAGAATGCAATTTTTTTTTTAATTATTAGAAATGAAATGGGCCTATTTCAAATAATTGTAGGCTGAGGCTTGGCTTAGAAAGTGGTCTTCATATGCAATCTCAACATACTCCATCACTATTTTAAATTTAATTTTTTACTTGTTAACAGTTTGTATCTTTTTTTTTATTATTTTTTTTGCTTGGGTAATACGATTTGCTTTGTTTTCAAAATTTTTTAAGTCGTAAAGGTTTTTCTTTTCTTCCATGCTTTATTTAATATTATATGTGTAACATATTCCAAAACAGATTATTGGTTACATAAATACTCACATGCAATTGCTAAGATTATAAACCACTGAGAATGTCGCTAGTCTACATGGTATTATTTTTACTTCAGTTGTTGAAAAATTGTTCATATCACTACAGATCGTGCCTTTCCTGATGTATGTTGCGATCGGGATCTTTATGAATATTCTCTTTATACAACGAATAATCAGTAAATTACCGTCTCCATTGCATTCAAATAGTTAAAGATAAGGACGAGTCTTTGGGAAACCCAACCTACACAGCGTTTTGAAATGAAAAAATACTTTATTATTTTATACATTTGTAAAACAAAAAATACTTTTGTATATTATATAAACCATAAGGTTATATCTCAGTTTTTAAAATTCTTGTATACCTTTTCAAGAGCAGAGCTCTTGCAAACTGCTTCAGTGAGCTGTGACAATTTCTTGCAGGGCTGTGTAAAATATTTATGTTAACTTTTAAGCTGTATTGAGTTAGAAATTATTTAGTTTAATGTTAAAGAAATCATCTAAACACGCTTTGGTTTTCTTTAAAATTCTTCCTTTTTTTCAATATTACATAAGGTTTGGAATTGAGGGTAACACTAACAGAAGTCTTACTTACTTCAAGTGGCAAGAAAAAGTTCTAATCGTTAACATATTCGGACCAATGGAAAGATAAAGAAAATTATTCCTGTTGGTCGGTTACTCAATTTTGTTGAATTTTTGAAAATTAAATGCTCAGGCATCCAGTCTGTCACGTTTTGGACAGATCTGCAAACCCGAACTATAACATTTGGTTTACCAAAAATTATGTTTCATTTTTGTTGTCTTTTCTTTTGCGCCATTTATGTATACTTACTGCACTTTTGTACCAAGGTGCTTCATTAAAAGCTGTAGTCTACACAACTGGAATTATTTCTTCAAGTTCATTTAAACCATGCAGTGCTTCTTTCTCTTGGATAATTACAAACAATTCTTAAATAACTTTTACCAAACCAAGTTGACCCATCAAATCAGAGGTTCACTCCACTGATCTTGTGAGTGGCAAGTCTAATTGGGGTGAATTCCAATGCTCAGCAGCAATGCGCTAAAGTTTGCTAACAAACCACTTTTTGTGGTGAGCTAGGATAAGCTGATGATCTTATGTCATCTCATAGTTCCATTTTAGTTGGATGCATAAAGTGATCTTTGAATATTTTGATAATGTTAGTTCTCAGAATAACACTTTAAAAAGCTGACTCAGTGACTGTAAAATATTCAGATTTTGAACATGCCTAATTCTGTGCATGGACAACACACTAGTAAGTCAGAACAATTTAAATATGGAAACAACTAAGACACCAGGTGACAATTAGTTGAGGAGTTCTCATTTAATGGACTTTGACACTAAAAGTAAAACCATCTTTCTCTCCATGTTAACCGAATTCTCCTTTCTCTTTTTCCCTCTGTCACACACACACATATTCATTCTCCTTTCCCTCTATTTCTCAGCTGCCCTTGTGAAAACTACCACACTCACACAACTAACAGGAATTCTCTTTAAATTCATTTGTCCCTGGCAAAGAAAAAATAAATAAACATGGAGCAGAGAGCAACGAAAACAGCAGTAAAATTTGGGAACAATTAAGCTTATCAAATGAATACATGGTGTTAGGATGGTTATGTTCATGAAGACTACACAAAATAAAATCATACATTCTAAGAACAGATAATAAAACCACACACAATATCTTTAACCATGTAGGAGAAGAAAAAAAAAAAAAAGAAAAGAAAATTAACATACTCGGAGTATACATGATCTATACCCATAACCAAAATAGAAATTTGATGACAATTTCATTACACAGATATATAACAATGAGTTTTGCTACAAAGTTTTAACAAAGCTCCACCACAAATCTGTTCCATCTGTTTTACCAACTGACCATCTAGCACATTATAAAAACTCAAAACTAATCATTCCGTGACATATGACAGTGAGGTATTCTTACATTCTACTCAAACACTTTCATAATATATGTTGGCGGAAATGGAAGAAAATTAACATAACCTTTTTAAATGGTGCCTAAAAATACCTAATCCATAGCTCATTTTCATAAATTTAAATGCACCATGAAAGAGAACTAATTAATTTGAAAACTTAACTGTTAAATCCAAACCCTTCTCGTATATTTGGCACATACACAAGTGTATGCAGGATTGCGTAATGATTACCCATTCTTATACCAAAACACCCTGATAAAACATTTATTTTGATGCCAAAACCTGACACATGAATAGCATGGACAACTACACTCGACTGATTTAGGAAATGTGACTTGTATGCCTCTGCATGAGTGTATGAATGGGCTATAAACTGTGCAAGCTGGAAAATCATCTTAGAACAACAAAGTGCTCATGCCACCCATTTCGCTCTGTTCCTTGACAAAGTATTCAAAATATTGATAGATAATCGTCACAGCCAACAGGATTCCAGTGCCACTGCCAATTGCACCTGGAAGAGGGGTAAAAAAAAATCAATGTATAAATAAATTGTCTGAAAAACAAGCAAGTTATTAATCATTTCTAGATGTGTCCAGCAAAATCTGAAGGCTGCATACCTATAATATTATAAAATGAACATCTCAAGTAAGCTGCAAGTTTCTTTTTCATTTCAAACTACTTATATCTCTTAAGTTATGGTGAAAGATCAATTACAGCATGTGATAGTTACGCATCCAATCAAAACATGCTACAAGCACAAAATAATAATTTAGCATCATCCCAATCCCAAAATTGTGACAGCATTTCTGAAATCAAGACAACAGAACTGTACTCTCCTAGCCAAGAAAATATGAATGCCAGAAACAAAATCTTGTATGTAGCACACATTACAATACAGATAATATTGCCTTTGATGAACGTTCATTCATCAGTATAGCTCTGTCTGATTCTTGGTAACAGGGATGAGAAGTGGACACAAAAATTTTCTTACTGAACTTTTTGAAAAAATGAAATCGGTCAATGCAAGTGGCATAGGCAGGAGCATTTCCCCCTCCCCTCCAAAGAAACAAACAAACAAACAAATTAAACAAAATTTGATTTTACACTGAGCCACGATTGTCAAACAATTAAAAACAACCGACCCCCAAATTAATGCTTTCTGTGTTTTACTGGCTCAATTGAGGCACCTTTAAGGTTTACTGATCGTAGTATACATAAAGGCCTATATTAAAGCTTACATAATTGCTGAAAAAGGACATTATGACACCAGTTTTTTTTTAACTGGTAATCCATTGTCAGAAAACGATTTACACTTACTTGAGGCATTGATAATTTCTATATATGGCCCGATCAAAACGAAAGCCCTCTTTAGTGTGATAAAGGTACCATACCTATTCAGAAATCCTTCCAAATCACCAACTATAATTATCTAGTCTTATGTCATGCCATGCCAGGTTTCGATTTTAAGATCTATATTTGCTCTAGATCAATCTAGCTTTAGCTCTACTTAGGATTTCTTATCAATCTTAATAAATGACTAGATTCTACCTTTAGTAGATGACTTATCTTGACCAGAAAAAAACCTAACTGTTTAGTAGTATAAACTACATTATTTTTTATTATCAGATGAAGAAATAAGAATGATACTTTATTGGAAATAAGTTGAAGATAGAACGAAGTTTTTCAAACGAATGTACGATAAAGTAAACAACTCTACAGCACCAATACTTTGGATGATTTCAACTGCAATACATATCTAGATATTATTTCTCCCAGTTTTATACTGTCTCAGTTTCGCACTGGTTGAAATTTCATGACTGAAAAATATTGTACTGGTTGTAGATTATATCTTCATCATTTCTTTTCTGTAAAATTCTACTGCAATCAACCTCATGCAGTTATGGATAAAAGTTTCCGTCTGGCACAAGACAGTATTTACAGAGGATCACATGGCCTGATCAAATTTATAGAATTCCATTAACTTATGGAAAATTGTCTTCCCTGTGATAAATACAAGGTTTCTTAACTTGTAATTCTGCCATTATGAAAAATTCTAATTAATCGTAAGATCTAGATGAGGCTAGATAAAGATCTTTTTGTCCATGCCACTTATGGTTTAAATCAAGTACTTAATGCGCTTACAATACTTTTAAGAGGCAATAAATTGGATGACATTAGCATATATGCAGCACTTCATAAATTAGCATATATGCAGCACTTCATAAATTCAGAAAGAACAGAGCTGCCAACCTAGCTTATGTAGAAAATGTACAACACAACTTTTAAAGGTTTATTTTGTCATGAAAAAGTGTACTACAAAGAGAGAATTGATGCTGTATTTCTGATTCTGGATAATTTTTTACATGATTATTATCCTTCTCATACAGTACTTGACTTGGAAAATTAATTATCTTACGAATATAACTAGATCCAGCTGTTGAAAACATAGCTAATTATTTCATGGTGAAAATTTATAATCTAAAGGGCGTGATGCACTGTACTGTTGAATCACAATGAAGAAAAGAAAAAACAGCAAAGTCTGGATGTGAAGCGCAGATGAATAAACCTTAAAGTAAACAACTAGACTGAATCAATATTCTGGATGATTTCAACTAAAATACAGAGGAGTCCGCTTATTTCGAAGTCATTCGGATAAAAAAAGGACTTCGAATTATCCGAATTCATAAAGAAAGAGTTAAAAAAAATGTGGATAGCAGATCAGGAATGTAGTACAATGCCGGGGGGGGCTAACCCCTTTCTCTCTTGCAGCCTTATTGCAGACTCTTGCCTGTAACGTAAGTGGGCACACACGCGCACCAGAATCACTTGCCACGCGGAGCATAGCACTACATGTACTTTGATTTACAAGCCTGAAAAAGTACTTTCATTGTGTCAGAATTAAAAATTCACGCCCAAATCGCTTCCAATTAACCAGATCCTTATTTAAAAATTCGAACTAACCGATGTTTTTTAATAAAGCCTCAATAGAGAAATATTTGGTTAAATTAAACGACTTCGAAATATCAAAGAGCTCGAACTGTCCGGATTCGAAATATTTGGACTCAGCTGTACCAATTTCAATACTGCTATTGAAAACATTAATATAAAAAGCCTGATATCGATAAAATACATATTATCCGCATTTATCTTTCCAAACAGGCTGTCTGTCAATCTTGTTACAAAAAAACCCTATTGTTTTTTTTAAACCTTCGAGGTGAAAACATAGTGCGCGAACATTCGGAATACTTCCTATACAGGGAATGTAATTTCACAGAGTTCAGCTCTTGTGAAAGTTTTGAGCTCTACTTAAGTCATTATTAGTGTATCAAGCAATAGCGTTTGCAAGAATGCATTTTTGTGTGAAATTTGAACCAAACTAACAAATTCAAACAAAGGGGCATAACTCTTAGTGAAATCACATTCCCTGTATTCAGAAAATCGGAAAAGAATCATGTTTTAATAAATATACGAATGGTTCCAATCAAATCGGAATGAATGACAACTTTGCGACAACCAAACTCTTAATAATTCATGAACAAGTGAAGAAAAACTCTGTAACATATGATTTACATGTACTTTTGTTTGCCAATGTGTGCAGACTGGTTCTTACCCAAAAAGTCTGCAAGTACAGAGAGAGCACCAATGCAGAGACCACCAAAAGCGGCCGCTGTGGGGATGTAGCGATTTAGCTCTTTAATCATGGACTTCTCACGGTGACCTCGCATTACCATCTGCTGTTCTTTCAGCTGCTTGGCAACCTGTGCAGAAGAAATAAGGAGGAAGCCATGAAGTTCAGGTACAAATCAAACTAAACAAGGAAGAAGCAATAAATTTTGAGCACAACTCAAACCAAGCAAGTGCAATGTCAGCTTTAACACCTGTGTCTCTAGTTGACAAATGCTTAAAGGGAGGAATATTCCAACAACTGCAACACTTGGATTCAAGATTTGTTTACAGCTCTGATTTATGGGGATCATATGGATAAACTGCAGCTTATTTGGAATTAAAAATTCGTCTTGATTACAGGAGTCCAAGATCAGTTAACTTAAATCTTTTTCAAATTAAATTTTTTCCTTAAATGTGACTGTCATTACAATTAATAAAGAAAAATAAGAAGAGAGATATTTTCCAATCAGATCATCTTAGATAATGCTGAAACCGTTTTCGCAAATTTTTTTGTGATAAAAAAGGAGGAAAAAGTTTAACAAACAATGGCTGAAAATGAGTTGAATCAATGATTAAGAAAAACATACATAATGATGCAATGTATAAAGCCATGAATAGAGCAGGTCCCTATCCATAGGAAAAATCAGTACTTAGTGCTCTGTAACTTTTTATTGAGGACATTTTAAAGCACATCAAGAGCTCTGAAAACTGATAGTTTCCTACTTACATCTTTAGCACTAGACCCAGAAACATCAATCCAGGTCTTTGAGAAGAAGGCGCAGGAACCCAGCATAAAAACAATGTAGAGGACTGCATGCACAGGGTCTTCCAAAATGTGTCCTAACGTCTCAGGTGGGGAGAAGTAGTAACACAGACCTCCGATAGGGTAGGACCGGGCAGGGCCACCGCCTCCAACATCCTGAAGGAAAGAAACAATATATTATAACATTTTACTGATATCATATTAAATTATGCCTCAAATAAATCACTTCACTGGAAACATCAATTATTTAAGAACAGCCCATAAAAAGGTAAAAAATCCTATTCAGAGTATGAAAATAAAAATACATGTACAAGCAACAGGAAAAAGTATGAAAAGTATGTATGTTATGTTATTGTATAAACCAAAAATAAGTAAATGGATATGCGACAATAGCTCACTCACCGCCCAAACTCCCAACAGGTTGACAAAAAAGTTGCCGCTAAATTTATTGGCCAGCATCTGCAAAGGTAAGAAGAAAATAAAAATATTGGAGTAAAAAAGAAAAATGGCTGATCTTAAGTATGTAAAAAGTAGTATAATTATGATTCAATTACTATAAGCCAAGTAGAAAAGAAAATACTTGAGTTTCAGTGTGAGCAGACTTGAATACCGATGCTGAATTTTTAAAACTCAGTTAAAGTTTGGTTTGCAGATCATCCACACAGGTATCTATCTCACAGAGTGAAATAGTGAGCCTTAATGTAGACTGGAGAGAGCTTCAAATGAAAGTACCTATACTGTGACTCACTTGACAGGGTGGTACCTTATTAAAAATTACATAAATTTACAACTGCACACCAGTCTTTGATTTTTTGTTCTTTTTGTGCAAATGATTGCCTACAGATATTTAATAGTATATTACTACAATAATATCACATAAACCAAAGAAAACAATTTTACATGCTGCAAAAAAAAAAAGTGGAGGCTGGCAACCCTCAGCTTTTCTGGATCTTAGGCTCAACTAGAGGCTCAGTGATAACGGAGAATAAGTGGTCCATCCTTGTTTGTGAGTAATTATTTCAGTACACCTAATCTTTTATTAATTTCTTGATAATTTTTCTACTCGTTTGGATGGTATCTAATGACTTTAGATATTAAAATCATTGATAGACTGGTGGAGGTTTTGTTAACAGAGGCCAGTAACATAGCAATTAGACACATTGTAAGGGTTCACTAAGGTGACAATGGCAACCAAAGTGATATTTCACTTCTGGTATCAACCTTTGAGAGCAAAGAACTGAGAATTATAACTTTTCAATATTCATACTTTACAGAGAAATACCATTCATATTAAAGGTTCAGTTTGTGCTGTAGACATTCCTACTCAAAATACAACTGACCTGTGAAATCATGTAGAGATTAGAAACCAGTGCACTCTGCAAGATGATGGGAATGTTGGATGTATAGAAAAGCTTGATGGGGTATGATGTCTGTTGACCCCTGTAACGTGCAGACTTGATGGGTAAGTCCACCCTGAAACCCTGGGAAGGACAGGAGAAATGGCAATTCAAAAAAACTGCAACTAATATTGAAAATTTTGCAAAAGGTATAACTTCATGGCACTTCAGAGAGGCAGCTGCCTTTTGGCTGAAAAGTAGAAAAAAATTTAACTTGACCCTAAATATAATACTGTACATAAGACAGGTTTGTATTTTCCAAATTACAAAAATCAACTAATATTGATAGTTTTTGCAGCTACTTTAAGAACCAGATATTGATAAGATCTACCTCCAGACAATTTTTTTTTTTTTAATAAGTTAAACGAAGGAACAATTGAATATACTATTAAGAAGTTACCACTTAAGGAAATATCCACAAAGTAATAAACGTAACGTGAACCATCTAGTTTACTTAAAGAGACAAAGTACTATACTAAGTACAAATTAGATATCAAGATAATTTTGCAATATGGGAGATGCGTCACATTTTATCTTTTTTTATTTTTTTTAGGGTTTTTTTTTCCATTTATTTTCTCTATTTAGCTACAAACTAAAAGGATAGAAAGAGCAGCATCAAGGAAATATCAATACTACTGATTCACCTAGTTGAGCAACAATGAAAACAATGGCCTTCAGTAAGAAATATTGCACTTATTAAACATAATAGTATCTGAGTAGACCCAAATTAAGTACATTAAAAATAAAAATCTATATAGCCAGATTATTCTTAGGATTGACGCAAAATAAAGTGGGCAGGACTAGAGCTATTTGTAGAGGAATTACATATACTGGATATGTAAAAAAATCAAATAACAAGTGGTTAACAATATAAAGAGAAAATGAAAATTTTAAAAATGTTTAAACTTAGAATCAATCAAATGAATTTTTTTACATTAAAGCTTAATGGATATGAATCAGAGCGAGACAAATGTTTAATCTGGATTTCATATCTTAAGCTTTGATGGCTATATAAATGCTATAATTTATTTTGGTAAATCTGATTCGTGCAGAACATAAAAAAAGAGAGATTTCCAACATTTAAGAGAATGTGTTGTAAATTGTATTTTCCATTTTTAGGAAGGTATCAGTTCAGACTACTGAGCCTAAAAACATGTTAAATTTCTAATTAATGAGTACAGTTTTCCAATTCCTGTTAAGGCTTAACTTCAGACTCAATTTGTTTCTTTCAACTTCAACACAACAAATAAGCCTAAGACTGTCTCAAGTATTTACCTGGAAGTATATGACAATACCAAACACAAGAACAGTGGCAAGCAGGTTCATCAAGTTTGGCAAGTTCTGACGATAGAAAGCTTCTCTCAGACCTCGTACTTTGTCTTGGCGAGTGGCCAGAAGGTGGAATAGAGCAATGACAGCACCCTCAAACTCCGTACCTGAGACGGCAAAACAAAGCCAAAGAATGAAGCCTTTTCTTCAACCAAATTTTAATTATTGGCAAAAGCATATATGCTGAGTGCATGCCTGTTTAGGCCAGGATGTAACTGCTGCAGAGCAAAAAAAAAATACAAATCTTTTACTTAAGTACAAGTGTTTTTCCCATCTTCAATTAAAGAGAATAAAAGACTGCAGACTGACCTCTTCCTGTGTTGACAGTGGCCGGGCTGAACGCCTTCCACACGATGGTCTCACAGATGTTGGTAGCAATGAAGAGGGAGATACCGGAGCCGAGGCCATAACCCTTCTGTAGCAACTCATCCAGCAGCAGGACAACAATTCCAGCCACAAACAGCTGCACGCAAACACATAAAAAAAAAACAATAGGTACCCAGGCATTTTATGACCTCACAGAGAGTAACTCACAAAAAAAAAAACTAACCAAAAAATTGATTCTTGCAAATTTAATATAAAAATACAATTTGCACAAGCCTTCACACAATGTCAGTTCATAGGGATAAATCTGCTAAAAAAATAGGAAAGTACTGATCAACGATACAAGTATGATGATGTACACAACCTACTTTAGAAGATGTGCAAACTGCCCTACCTGGATGATAATAAGCAGACAGACCCCAGCACCGATATCAGACGGTTCTCCGTACATGCCAGTCATTACATAGACGATAGCCTGACCTACTGTGATCACCATGCCGAATACTGCAGACACATTTCAAAAACTTCAGCATACTATTAAAATGAAATAATTGTGTAAAAGCAGCCAGCCCATCAGATTAGTCTGTATAAACACTTAAGTTATGCAATGACTGTGACCTTTGACTAGCTACTTGGTCTGTTTAAATTCAGGGCATGGAAAAAAACCCAAGCATAAATCCTCTTAACTCTTAACCATGTTTATGACTCCAAAATTTTATCCATTGGTGACAATGGGAACCCTCTGTGGGTAGTAGTCTTTTAGTGCTTTTTGTTTGTTTTTTCTTCCATGGTAATATCCTATTGACACTATTTTGTACAGAATTTCATTCCTTTTTATTATTAAGCTGGTTTGAGACTCTTTTCAAATTTGCTTTTATTAATGGAAAAATAATGTAATAAGTATAAAAATATATGCAATAAAAATATATTAATTAGGTACCAGGGGACAACTTCCTAGTGAAACATTGGACGTGCCAAACCTTGATTTCCTTTAGTAATAATATTACTTTCACAGCATTTGAAAAAATTTCAAAGTGGTAAAAAGCAATAAATATAGGATTGGAAGGCCTAAAGAATGAAACTTTTGCTTATATACAATATTTTTTTATTATCCTGTTTGACAGTGGTTATTTCAGAATTAAGTTGAAGCCAATTGGAAAAATAAATTGTTGAAGTAAAAGTTTTTGCCATGTTTAAAAAAGCAGTATAAGAAATATAATAATGTGATAAGAAGAATGATGCAAAAAGCTTGAGTAGGAAGAATATAATAGGGGTATGGCAGATGATCACAGATTTCTTTTGTATGGAATCTCAGAAAGTTAATACATGCTCACGCTCTAGATTTCTCTTTGGTTAATTTTTTTTGTGAGTTTGTGCAAGACCAACTCACTAAGCAAAAAAAATAAGTCATGTGGTGATGTGAAAAGAAAATTAATATATTGGGAATAAAATTCTTCCTTGCTAATACAATGTTACTTACATTTCTGAGCTCCATTAAACAGAGCCCGATCTTTGGGAGTATCACCAACCTCAATGATTTTAGCACCAGCTAAGAGTTGCATGATGAGGGAGGAGGTAACAATTGGAGAGATACCAAGCTCCATCAATGTTCCTAGAGTTGAGGGAAACAAAAAAAAATAAAGTTAACTTAAAATTGAAACAATAAAAAAAAATAAAACGCACCTAGATTAACATCCTCTTCATAGATGTAAATTTTCTGGCAAAAAAAAAAAATTCTGCCAGCTACCTCGTTCTCTGTTCATGTCCTGCAACTGTCACAGATCCTTTGACTTCCATATAATATTTGCATGAGTGAAAGGAAATAGGGATGGTGAATCCTGAAACTTCATTCTTTCTAAAGCCCCTATCCTAAAAAGTAAAACCGCTTTTGCAAGATATGGTATGATCAGAATTGTGAACATTATTATATAACCAATGCTGCCCATGTTGTAAAAAAAATTCAGACATGCAAACATATAAAGAATACAGAGCTATGAATAATAATAATAATAAAAAAATGCTATCAAAAAAGCAAGGACAGAAATACTGAGAGATGAAAATTTATATAGACAAGTTACATCATAAAGGAAATAAACATACAGAAAAATAGCTACTGAGAGAAAGAAGCACAGATATTGAGAAAGAAGGAAAGGTATCAAGAAAATGGAGGCCCTAGAACTTATGAGATTCTTGTCTTAATTCAAGTCCCCAAAGTTTCCCATAGCAGAGAGAGAGAGAGAGAGAGAGAGAGAGAGAGAGAGAGAGAGAGAGAGAGAGAGAGAGAGAGAGAGAGAGAGAGAGAGAGAGAGAGAAACATTAAGAGAAGATGGGGGCAAGAAGACAGGACTGCAGGAGATAAATAAATCAAGATACTGGAATTATCAGCATTAAAATATACGTAGTTAAAAAAGAATAGTAGCTAATTTTGTAAAATACCAATTTTCATAAATTGTTTTTAACGTTTATTACCTGTAGCTACTCATAAATAGCAACCATGAATTCTTGCAAGTAGTGCACTTTGAGGCATATTTTGTTTTTATTTAAAAATAGCGCTTGTTATGAGTGTTCTTTTAGTGCACTGGAAACGTATGAGATAGATATAGCAACAACCGCTAGTCCTAGATAAGTTAAGATGGGAATAGAAACAGAATTATATGCAGCCTTACCTCTGTTAGAGGCCAAGATGACACGGATCCAATAGAATGGATCAGCAGAGTCTGATGAAACTATACCAAAGAGGGGTATCTGTGGACAGTGGGAAAATTATAAGATAAGATAGCCAAAATGATGGATATCTTTCCAGCAGTGAAGTTTCCGACCTCCATACTTCAGAATCCCTCTAAGTTTCAACAAATTTCTTAAAAATTATTAAACTGAAAAATATTGAGGTAATTCCACCAAAACTTAGTCCAAATCAGCATAATTTTCTCATACTGTTGAAGTACTCTTATTTAAGAGTGAAGGAAAGATGCTGAAACAAAAATTGTAAGATTAAATTGTTGAAATGTTACATAAACAGACCTGCCACTCTTCACGAAAAGAAAATCTGAATGATTCTATCAAAAACTCTGAATCTGCCAAAAAAAAAATCTGAATGACAGCTTCATTTTTGCCTTCTACATCTACACAGCATACATTACAATACACATAATGTAGTCTTTAATGAATGCATTCATTAGTATAGCTCTGTCTGAAATCTGATAAAAACAAGGTTTCTTAGCTTGTAATTCTTCCATGGTGAATGTGAAAAGTTCAAACTAAACCATACCTCTTTCAGTTTATATCAAGTACATTATGCTTTACAATACTTTTAAGAGGCTCAAATTGGATGGCATTAGCATCATGCAGCATAAAATGAATTCAAAAAGAGCAGAGATACCAACCCAATTAGTGTGGAAAGTGTACAACACGACTTCAAAAGATTTATATTTACATGAACAGGGGTACTCCTTACCAAAAGGTTAAAAAAAAAAATGACAGATCTGATTCTTGATATCATTTACACGATTATTGGCCTTGGCATATATTGAGGATCTTACAAATTTTGTTAGATCCAGGTGTTGAAAACTTAACTAAATATTTCATGAGGAGCACTTTCTGGAAATTTGTAATATTTTACTTTAAGTAAATAATATTAAGTGTGTAATCCCCTCTATTGTTCAATCCATTCACTGAGAAACAGGTCAATTTAACTACAAAAATAACATTGTGACAGTAAGACTCGTTTAGCATGATTGAGGTATAACAGATTTTGTGCGGATTGAAAAGTTTGCATCGGGATAATGACTCCAAAGGAGTCTAAATTTAGATCTAGATCTGGTATAAGGTTACTCTTTACATTTCACAGATCTATAATTAACATTGTAGTTTCATGCCATGTCATCTTGATTTAATCTAGTTCTATTTAGATCTAGCATTTCTCAATCGATCTTGATAACTAACAAGATCTAGATGAAAAAAGAGCCGTTCTGTGGTAGACATTGCCATTAGAAGATGAAAAAAGAATGATCCTTTGATGGAAGTAACAGCATGTCCAGATGGAGGGATGGTAAAATGCAGACGAATAAGCGATAAGTAAACAACTCCGCAGAATCAATATTAGGGATGGTTACAACTAAAATATTTATACCAATTTCGATACCCCATTTGATAATATAATAAAAAACAATATTGATATTTAGTATAACTATATCGTCCACATTTCTCGCTTCGCACAGGCTGTCTGTCACAAATTAAGGTACTGTCTGTCAATCTTGTCTAAGAAAAACAAAATTAAAATTTGTTAAATCTTGAGTGCGAAAATTAAGTTCTGAAAAAATCGCAATTTTACCTAAATATTCGGAAAAGGACCAAATTTCAATAAAAAATCAGAATGATTCCGATTAAATCAGAATGAATGACAGGTCTGCATAAAAATTGATTAAAAAAAAAAATGTACAACCCATAATTATTACAACATGATGTCTGCCATTTCTGGAAAAAAAAAAAACAGATCTAGAAGTATACTGCCACAGTGAATATGATATTCAATTCATGGACAGAGAAGATACAAAATCTGACTTTTGTTTGTTACCGAAAGATTTAAGTAATATATGTAGATAATAATTATCATGATCTAAGTGTGTATAATACATGGCCACTAAATGTTTCACCTTCCAGGTACTAGGTCAACCAAATGGAAGATTGTCTAAACCTGCTACTCTCAAAAGGAGGGTAAACACTTCAAGAGTGATAACTTGTTTAATCGCTCACCTGACAACATATGAGGAAAACAAAGAGAGTGATAGCAGTCCATAGCACTTTCTCCCTAAACTGGATCTGGAGAAATACAAATATTGAATATTTTTTAAGTCCATTCCATCTAATAAGTGAAATGTGTTATTGATGATACGTTTATTGTTAAAATTTTTTTTTTATTCTATGCATTTAGTGAGTGGTTCTATGGTAACCATCATACCTGCATTACAAGACTCGACAATATTTCCATCATTTTAATAATCTATCTAGAACTCCATGTATACATTTGATTTCCATTTAAATTTTTGTTATGAAGAAAAACTTACCTTCCTGTCAGGTTTGGCAATTTCTGGGAGAACAACACAAAATGGCTTCACAAACTCCAAAAAGCGAACTGCAAAAACAAAGCAAAAACTATAATAGAAACAACTGGGCAAAATATCACAGCATACAATAAGCAAATAAAGTTGTCCTAGCACAATGTTCCAGCAAACCCATTTAACATTATGAGGAAATAGAACAGCTCAAGTTTGAAAAAGCCATGTAAAACAAAGCTTTTAACATTGATAACAGATCTGAATTAGATATAGATTTAAAAATAAAATCATTGTTCATGGCCATGAAAGCAAAATTTCAACAGAGATCTCGACCCTTAGAGATAATCCTATTCCTAGCATTGCCCGGACATGGATTGGACATGCACATTTAAATGAAAATCACCATTATTCGATTACTAGAACTTAGAGGAGGGTGAGAATGAGACAGGATTGTGACTGCTCAGTGTGCCCCCAAACCAGGCATTCTAAGCTTATTAATTCTATTGTCTGTAAACTGAAGTGGATATTACATAATACTAAATCAGTAAATGGTGGTGTTTAGTAATGAAACTGTGACCGAAATTGATATCATTCAAAGAGCCTTTCATTTCGTCATGGACTTGCCCCCAGGAATTTTTTTAGGATTATCAAAAAAAAAATCAGGGGTCTGGAATTTTAAGGAGGTAGGCCTAGTGATGGCAGTTAGTTGAGGATGTCTTTGCCTGTCTCTCTGTATCTGAAACCATTAAATCTGTATGCAGGAAAAGTGCTGAACCAAATGATACCAGAATATAGATAGAATCAAGGTGGCCAGCAAAATTTTAATTTTGATTTCCCTTTTTCTCTCTTAGCATGTGACTTTTGCTGTCACTCCTTAGCAGCCTGAAACCGACATTAGCAGTGAAATGAAAGGATCAGTTTTAAAGAATTTAACGTATTCCATGCATTAGAACTAAGCTTCATTCCTCTCTCAGTGGCATGAATTCAATGACATCTGCATCAGATCATGTTCTATAGTAACCTGCTCACAGCCATGCATCAGAAGCTAAGACTTACACCAATTTGAGTAAGAATCATTTCTTAACTCAGCGCTTTAGAAGCCATGACAGTCATAGAAATTTCTTTCAAACTAATAAATTGAGTAGAAGTTCCACTATTCAATAGGAGATAATTTCAATTTTCATAAACAGTGGGACAAACATAAATGTAATTGCAAAATCTTCAAAATCTAGTCCAAAAGTGGGCCTAAAATCTCTTGACCAGACTAACAGTTATCCATGGCAAATTTTGGGCAAAGAAAACCAAAATCAAATAAAGAGGTGGGTTTAACAAGTTTATATCCTATGTATGCAAGAGCAAAATCGGTGGTCAATAGGGTAGTTTTAAATTGATGAATTTCATTCTTTTACTGTTTTAGACCTTAAATTTAATAAAGGGAAACTATTTAATATTCAGGCGATTTTTATAGAGACTAGAATACTACGATGGTTATGAGTATGAGATTTAGAATCTATGTTTAGGTTTAGAAATCTAGTACGACTATGAGATGAATTGAACGACAGCCTCAGAGCCTGGGCTTAGATCTAAATCTAGATCTAGATCTAGTTCTAGATCAGAAGATCAGTTTACATCTTGTAAAGATCGATTTTGGATTTTAGGGGCCGAGCTTTCAGACGAAAAGCTGCAAACTACAGGTTAAAACGAGTTAAAAGTATACTTACTAGCCATTTTGACAGTTGACGGTCTGGGTCTACCGTTTTCTGTTAATGAAACGTGATGAACTTTGCAGCACTGGTGTTATACTGAGGCCGAGGAAGCCGGAAAGGAAGAGAAAGTAGCTCTTGCGAAGCATCCAACTCGCTGTCGTGGAAGGTTGTTGGTCACGTGGTAATAGTATCGGTTGTTGACGTGGAGGCTTGCATCAAAAAAGATCGAGGTCATAGTAATTAAATTGAAATAAAATTATATAGAATATTGCTCATTATGATTTTCATTTTGCTGCAAAATCTAATGAAGTTTATTTTTAAAAGCATATTGATTTGCAATAAATTTCTCGATTTTTTTATTTTGTCCGGAGATGACAACTATCCCCGTACATTTAATCTAATAACATTTTACGATTTTTTGAGACATTAAAAATTTGGAAAGTAAGTAGCTCAATACCAATTCCAAAAAAAAAGTTTAAACAATCCTATAATTTATTAGGCAAGTAATAATACTAACACCAAAAGCTTAAACTTTGAAAACATTGTTGATAAGCATGGATTTCCTTCTTTTGTTTTGTATCCTGATATTTCTCCAACTAGTTTTTAGCTTTTTGAGAAACTAAGGTAAACTATCATGTCCTTTCTTTGGAAAAAACAAGGCCTTTAAACGCTTTTTTTTACCTAAAGTAAATTTTAGCACATTTTTAAACATTATTTTTATTTTGTACTTTGCGATCCTTATATTTGATTTTTTTTTCCAAATTCTTCGTTTTGGTCATTTTTGTCCGCACAGATTCTGAAAGGTCACACAATCAGTGCTTACAGCTACAAGATCTAGACTAGATCTAGATTCTAGATCATAATTTAAATCCAGTATAATCTTATTTACACAAAAGAGAAAAGAATTGTTTGATGGCGAAATGAAGACTTATTTCACAGCTTCTCTCCATGCTGTACAATAAATTTTGCTGCAACAATTTCTTTCGTAGCTGACTGTATATCGTACACTTGGCTGTTGGACCGGTAGCTTATTGCTTCAACACAGCTGAACTCATGTAGAAGTGAACTCAAAAAAGTATTTTGTTACTTTGAGACTGTCATGAGATTGAATCTCATAGAAACTTTTGCTATATAGGTTTACTCACCCATTAAAAAGAATGTCACCAATGTTCATTCACAAGTTAGCATTGAAGGCTTGCTAGCCTTCATTTATATTAAGAAAAACAAAAGAGGAGAAAAGGGTGAAAAATAGGGTATCAGTATCTTGCAAAAACTCTATTATATAGTAAGAGATTGAAGTGTTATTTAGGTCCTTCATCTAGAATCTTTGTCCGTAGCATTCAGCAATAGTTGTTTATTTCTCATAGAAAAATATTTGTTGAAATTGTAGCGCTTTAATAAATTATAGCTCATTCTATTGAAGTTTGGTATCAGATCTGAACAAGGGATTTATTAAAATAAACAGATTTTATGCTAATCTTATTTTATTCCTAGTTTTGACCTGGGAGATTAAAAGGAATACTTATCTGTAATTGTTGTCTTTTTTTAACAATTTATCAACCAATTGGTCATAGACACCATCTTGTCTCACAATTTTCTCGATAATGTCCCTTATGTATGAAGCTTATTGTAAAAACAATTATGATTGTTTTTGATGTTTTTTAACATAGACGCTAGTTCTTTGAGATGCTTTGAGGTTTAAAAAAAAACTAAAGTATATGAATTAATTATTTATTGTAATTAGAATAAGACATGTATAAATAATCCATTAGAAACAATGGGACAATTTTGTAAGAACCTAAAAACCAAATTATTTTTTTTACTAGGTCCAGGTACATCACTTTTTTTAAATCTAAATCCCTCTTAATTGTACGTTAACTTGTATCTACACCTTTGCAGTACCTCCAAAATGTAAAGTAAATCTACTTGATCTTTAATTTACGAAAGACACGCTATTAAATTAAATCTATCATTGTTTTCCTTTAAACAAAATATATGTGAAACTGTTGCTTTGCATGCGTATTTGTTACCAATCTCACAAGGATTGATTTTATAGAATTTTGTAATTATATAATTCTGTTGTTACATTTAATTTAAGCTATAATTTTGTGATTATTTCTGATTATGAAGGATATGAGACTTGAACAGAATTCTGCTTTGAAGTCTTGTATATGTTTGTAGGATGTTCAGTGGACACCACTTAAGTTGTCTTTTAAAAGCTTACGTCGATTTTCACTCAAGGCGATCTTTGTGTTGAGTCCTTACCCCTACTTATAATATTTGTATAAGTCTTGCCAATAGCCCGATTTTCACATAAGTCGATCTTTTTTGGGTTGGTGGAAACAAAAATGTCATAGTTTTCACGTCTTTTAGCCAATAAAAACAAGCTTTCTCTCGATCCTCTGACTCATCTGTCAGTAAGTGTTAGACAATGTCGCCGGCAAATCGTCAAGTGCTGACAGGAAAATACAACGCATGTTGTCTTTGCATAACTCTGGAGACTGGCTGAATTCATGTCTAGGTCTAACAACAAAGCTGCTGGAACAACTATCATTCTTGTAAGTCTAAAGATCTATCGTTCAGCAATCACTATGGCCAAAAAGTTAAAAAAAACACACCCGAATTTACATGTGTAAGAGAGGACATGGTCTCCTCTGTGATTGGTTGATGATTGGCCATCCCATATTCTACCCCTCCCCCTCCCACCCTGCTGTTTGGATAGGCCGAGAAGTAGAACAATTGGCGTTATTTCTTACTACATTTTGTATGCATTGTGCTTGTACACTTGACCAGTCTCCTCTGTGATTCAACAGATTGTTTGATTGAACACTGCTCATCATTCAATCTCTCCTCGACTGTAGGACTAGGCCTAGTAAAGTCAATAATATTATTTAGATCAACTTTTTTTGCTTACTTTATGTTTGAAGGGTAGATCTGCCACTATAATTGGTTGATTGAACACTTTTCCCATCCCATATTTCCTTAGCTTTAGGGCTAGACCTAGAATGATCGGCATTATTGAATTGAGATTTACATTTTGAGTGCATTGTGTTTGTAGGCTAGACCTGCTTCCTCCATGAAATATGATTGGTTGATTGAACAATTCTATCTCTCCCTGGCTGTAGTGCTAGGATCTAGGACTGGGACAATAGGCTTTATTATGGAGATAAAGTTTGCCTGCTTATTGCTATAAGTGAGAGTGCACATCATCAGAACCCAACGGCAAGATAGTTCAGTATCAGAACCAGATTGATTGCCCAAACCCAGACGCTCAAATGGATAATTGATAATTGAACTAATAAGACAATAGTGAAGAGTAAAGATCAATGCCAAAACAAAATAGCGCTACAATAAAAACAAAGAAAGTGAAAAAAAATTAGTTAAAATAACCCAAAACATAACAAAAGTCAAAACATACAAAATCATAGTCTGCTTGAAGTGGCATAAATTTAGGACCGTTTATATAATATATTCATGGGAGACAAATCATTGATTTACTTAACTCGATTTTTCACATAAGTCCATTTATTAGTTATGTCCCCTGAAGATGGAGTTAAGCAATGTTCTCTGTAACTGCTAAAGGACTTAAGTCTTGTAAATTATTTTGAATCTTGTAAGATTTGTGTCCATCTTAGAGAAAGTACGACACTGCCCCAGTCGTATCTTTGTATTTTGTGTCTATGATTAGAGTCGTTCTAAACATAGATGACATTAGACATGGGCAAAGCAAGTCCTAAGTAGAATTTGAAAGGCAGTTTGTTATTTGATTCACTTATGTGACAAAGAGGCTAGGGTGGCAAGATTCCATATTCTTATGCTATCCTTCTTCCTTGGAGCTGTATTGTCAATGTATGTAAGAAACTGTACCCTATTGCAAATGTTTGTTGTTTTTTTTTTTAATTCTGAAATATTAGTTTCCTTGATTAAAATACATAAAGAAATTTAATTCAAACAAAAATTAAGAAATACGCATGGTAAACCGTCCTCTGAACAATGTATTTATGAAGAATAGGTTGAGGTTGTGTAAAAAGAATTAAGTTTTAACAGTTTTATCTAGCAAAGTTAGAATCTTCATTGAAGACTAGAAAACAATGTGTAATTCAATTCTTTCAACAGATTAATTTAGGCGGATAAAGAGATTAAAATATCTTATGTATTCATAAGATATTCTAAAGTAAGGCCATTTCTAAATTTGGGAAAACTTTAAAAAATTCATTTGTTTTTTTGAAGAAAGTGAAATACAGGAAATGATGTGTTTTTTTCTGTTTAGAGAACAGCATGGGTGCAGCAAGTTCACAGCCTTTGCCAGGGCACAACCCACTCCAACAAAACCCAGAGAAAATTGAGGCACTAGCCAAGGCTCTGGATGTGAAAGCTGAGAGGCAAAAACAACTTGCCATCCAAGAAAGTTGGGACAGGCTTGAGCAAGACAAGGTGAGATGCAGTGATTGTTGTGAGTTCGTGCGTAATGACTTAAGCTACAATTTTTATGTTATGGTGTGATATTTTTAAACTCAGTACAACTGTCAAATATAATATTTCTGTGAAAAATTTTTAGATTTGAAATTAGAGCCTTCTTGATGGGAATTTACTTGGATGATCTTGTTGGCTCAATTATGTGTGGGTACACAGTGAATTTTCCTCGCAGTTAAGAACCTTTTCTACGTACTGCTGCATTTGAGAAAGTGATTTAATTTGTCATTATCTTGTTCAAGAGGGAGTTAAGAACTTAAGGGGAAGATGGAGGGAAGGCACATCTTAAATCCTGTCCTAGAAAGAGGCTGTTAGCATTTCTTTTGTCTTGACAAATTTTATCTCGACAATGCGTAATAGCACTCTCTGGTTCAGTATGAACGGAATCCAAGACATCATTCTTCTCTCATCTTACAAAACCAATGTTATTTTCATGTTTTGATTGATGGGAAATACTTTCTAATGTATTTAACATATGAAATATTTATATATGAGTGAGACAGTTTTTGTTTTTTTAATTGAAGGGGTTGATTTTATAGAAATTGTTAATTTTGAAGAGATATAAAAGCAGGGCAAAATCCACCATCAGAATGTTTGTCTCTTGATCTTTCACAAACGGAGATCATGCGAGTAACACCAATTCTTACATCAAGCATGTTTTAGCTTGTAGCGTATTAATTTGAAGTTTTTAGTTTAATATTAAATTTTTAGATATATTTTGGGTATTATTGCAGATATCGGCCCAACTCACCCTAAGCTTTAAAATTGTAATTTTTTAATGAATTTCATATGCTGAACATGAATATATGAAGGTTTAATTTGTCGCATATAAATACTTTTAAAGATATAAACATTTTTGTGTTGCTCAAAAATCCCATTAAACTACAAGGTTCGATTTTGTCGGGAAACGTTCAATTGTGAAGCCCGATTTCAGGTAGGCCAATATCTGCAATTTTTACCGTATCTGGAAGTGCATCATCCACAAGAGAGTGGGTAAACTTTGCTGAATGTCATATATGTATTATGCAAAACTCTGATTATTTCAAAGTTCTGTCATGTTATGGAAATTCATTGTAATGTAGGTTTCTTACAAATGGCAAACTTGTCAAAGATGATAGTTATACTAATGACTAAGTTAATATCAGCTAATCTCTCAGATCAGAAGCCCTATCTGATAAGCACGAGCATTTTACAAACACTAAGCAGAGTATATTTTTATGCAAAGACTATTCTTATAAGCTTTTTAGACATTATATCATTATAAATAATTTATTCTGCTGATTCTCACTACTTTGTTTTCTAAGCCTGCAGACCTTCAAAATAATCTGCTAAGTGCAAATATATGAAATATATGAAAATCTAATATTAGTACTTGATCACTCACTATCTTTTATATCTGAAATGAATATAGTGTTATGCTATCTGGTGCCACTGTTTGATATCATCAATATATCATATTGATATATGCCCTAATTACTCTTACCAGGGGCCCAAAAGCATTTCTGTCTTTAGAGATAATACACATTACTACACAAAGCTGATGCCTTCGAGATAAAAAGTAATTTCTCTGCAGTACACATCAGTTGCAACACTAAAACTTTAAGCTTTTATGCACGAGAGGAAAATTTCAGTAGTATTAAGATCTTCATTTATATCAAAGTTTTTGTAACCTAGAGAGTGGACATGTCCCTTTGGCTATTCTGTAGGAGGAAATGCCAGTAGCTTCTGTACCTGTCTGATCATTAACATACCAATCTTTCCTGTTACACATTTCCTGGTACTATCATCTTTACTTTGATGTTGAAAATGATTGATATCAAATTGTTCATGTTGAAGAAAAATTTTCATTTGTCAATCAGTACAATTTTATTTTTTGCATTAACTTTTCAGAGAAGCCTGCAGGTATTAAAATCTCTATTTAAAAAGTTAGACCCAACTGTTGTGAGAAGCCCAACAGATATTAATGGAGAAATAGAGCTGGCCTTCAAGTATGACTTCAAAAGACAGCTGCTACTTGTGAAGGTCATCAAGTGCCGAGACCTGCATGCTAAAGATATCCGCACCAAAGCCTCAGACCCTTATGTTCGGGTATGCTTTAAGTCAGGTTTAAGGTTGATCATTTTAACTTATTTCAAAGTATTACAGAATCAATCATGCTCTATTTGTAATGTGGAAAGAGTTATTTATTTTTATAGTAATGTTGCAGGATCAACTGTTGTGGAGCTCTTTGCAATTTTGCCAGATTAAAGAGTAAAGAATTAACAAATGCCATAATTTTTATGAAAGGGTTAAAGCCAATGTTATCAATATCATTAGGCTATTGTATTGGACTATGCAATCCACCTGTCTTAAGGTCCACCAAATCTATGTCGGCTGTGGGAAGGCTATTCCTAATATAAAAAGAAAACTCAAAAAAAAAAAAAACTGAAAAAAAGTGCTGTTGGGGTTTAATTATCTTAACTTATAATTTGATTGCTTTTAATTTGAAATGGGCCGAATGTGCACTTAAGCATAGAGCACGGCAATTGAATCCTAATATGATTGAATATCTCAACCAAAAAGTCACAGCACTTACATTCAGACTCTAGACCATTAATACTTATCATAAATGGAAGGGCTGTGCATTTTATAATCTACCCTTTCAATGCCTGCAATACTCTGATCTGTATCTTATAGAATGTTTTTTATTAGGCAGGAGACTGGTAAAATGTCGATTTTGAATGAACAGGTTTCAATGACATAAAATTATCAGTTCTTATCAGCTTCATATTCCTTTTGTAGGTTATGTAGAAGAAACAGTCGTTAGCATTCTGTGAAGCCATCCACCTTGAGTCTCCTCAGGCTAATGTTAAGTTCGGTTCTTTGAATGTAAGCCAACCTGACAGGGCTAGCTTGAACCAATCAGGCTAAGTTAGCTTTCATTCAAACTTGCTG
The DNA here is from genome assembly GCA_033675545.1 of Elysia crispata. NCBI lineage: Eukaryota > Metazoa > Mollusca > Gastropoda > Plakobranchidae > Elysia > Elysia crispata. Next base: position 15,656 of record JAWDGP010002104.1, on the reverse strand, counting down.
TGGTAGCTTGATTCCAATCAGACAGGGCTAGCTTGTAAATGTGTTCTTTGTGTCATATTTTGCTCCTTCTTTCTTGTTTTCAGCCTTTATCTTTTTAATTATTCCTTGAACCTTGTAATCTTTTTCTCCCTCCTTTTTCTTCTCTTTCAATATTTTTTTTTAACCTTATGTGTCCTTTTACTGTATTTTCATTCTTGGTCCAAAATGTTGCAGTTTGTCATCACACTCATCTAGCTTTGTTTCTGAAATTTCATTGAAATCACAATATTAAACTGACTTAGTAAATCAGAGCCAAGTCTATGTTTTAATATGAAAGTTTCTTGCATTATTTGGAATTTTACTTTTTATCTCTCAAAAACCTAAAAACGTTTAAATGTATTATTTCCTTAGTCAGAGATATTTCATTTAAAAGGTAAATAAAATGAGCATTTTATAATGCAGAAGGCTCACATCTTGAGTGAGTCAGAGTTCAAAATGATGTTGATTTGTGCTTCAGTTACCCACAATACACCTGAGATGGTTGACTAGTTATATCATTCAGGTTTTTCCTAAATATTTTTGTGTGGCAGTTCCTTGCGTAATATTTAACACTTTTCAAATGTATTCTTTATTCCTTCTTGTATGTTTTGATAGCTTCAACTGTACCCAGACCTTCACTCACATGGGGCGAAAGTCACCAAAATCATCGTGGAAACTCGTGAGCCGGTGTATAATGAGATTTTTGCTTTCAAGATGAGAGAGAAAGAACTGACTGATACCAACCTGGTGGTTCAAGTGAGTTCTGATTCATGTGTTATTGTGTAGTAGTCAAGAGAAATTCGTTGAAGAATAATTTTATGTCCATCTTTTTTTCTTTCTAAGTTTTTAATCTCTTGACCACAAAAACTCATAGAGCCATAAGCCTTTTAAGTCTGCCTGCCTTGCTTGAGGATTTTATAAGAGTTTGTTTTCTTAACAGCTTGTCTCCAAATTTATACTGTAGCCTTTGATTCTATCCAATCTCTTTGAAACTTAATTTCTGATATAATAACTTCAGTTTACAAGTAACAGATGAAATATGCGTCTTACTTAAAGAAGGTCCTTTTTTTGTGATTGAAATTTGAACTTTGGGAGGGTGTATCTTAATCAGATTGTTATTCAACTGAAACGAATCATAACAAATGAAACAAACTTCAGATTGACAGATAATATTGAATAATTGTGCTTTTAGTGTTTTTGGTTTTGAAAAAAATAGCCTAATTCTGCAGGGGTATTTGCAAATAACATCATGGAAGGGCTGCATGCGAGTACCTTAAGCATGAATTTGCCGATTGTAGTTTACAAATCTTAGAGAGCTGCAAGTATCATTAAAATAAAGCCTGTCATATATTTCTTATCTCTGTTAAGCTTTGTGTTTGACCAAGTGACTCAAATCTAGACACGATAATGTAGAGTGAATTCTGGGTTTTATTCTTTGTAGACTTTGTTGAGTTCTATAAGGGTTCCTTATATACAATGTTTTATTTGTTTGTTGCTGTTTTTTGTCTTTTTTTTTTTGAGACCTTATCAAAGCTTCTCAAACATTAACTCAATAGTCTTTTAAATTTCACAGCATTCAGTTATATAAGGGATTCTGTTTCATTCTCATTTTCTAGCTATGATTTCCATTCAGAAAAATCTATAAATCTTTGTCTCTGTGTGTGACATCCCAGGTTTTTGACTATGATGCTGTGACAAAGGATGATTTCCTTGGTGAGGTTGTCATTGATCTGTCTCAGTTTGATTTTGTTAAAGAGCCAGTCCTCACAGCATGGTACACCTTGCATATGGAGGTAATGTTTGTACATATCTGAATCAGTGTCATGGTGTGTGTGAGGGTGCATATCTATACTACAAAGTTTATGAGCTATGACAGTCAAAAGAAACTGCTTATTTTTTTATTTTTTTTTGAGTTTAACAATGCAAAAAAGACATTAAACTCTTTAGAACATAGCACTACTTCAGACGATTTACCAATTTTTCAATTGTACTTCAGTTGAATCTAATCTTTACCAGGCAGTTTAATGTTCTGCATATGGTACAGTTATTTCACATTTTTCTCAACTTACTGACAATTTCAAGTTGACATCAAATACATGACATGTGCACAATTTACTTGTTTTCTCAAACCAAAGAGAAGATATAATGTTAGCTTCTGAAGTAGACAAAATCACTTATTTTTCAATTAAAGTAAGGGTTGTTCTCCAGGTTTTGAGAATTTTGCAGTGGCCACAACATATTTCATATTGAATATCCCCAACACTTGTCTGGCTAAAACAGATGCTGCACTTCTTGTTTGTTATGTGAAATTTGATATTTTTTATATTTTTATATAGACAAAGGATGGGAGAGATTACAGAGAATACGCCAAGGCACAAAATAGAGCAAGGGCTGTTTGCAGAAAAGCAGTGAAAAATTATGAGAAAGCAATATCAAGAGAAGCGCAGCACAATCCAAAGGCCTTTTATGCATATGCCAACAGTAAAATGAAAACAAAAGAAGGAGTAGCCGATCTATTGGACGAGGAAGGGAAAACAATCACAAACAATAAAGAAAAAGCTAACATTCTGAACAATTTTTTTGTAGTGTATTTACAGAGGAAAATATCAAAGATATGCCTGAGTGCGAAGACAGACACGTGAAAACTGAGCTTGGTGACATTGTCTTTATAAAGGATATAGTAATAAAAAAATTGAAACAGTTAGATCCCTCAAAGTCTCCTGGACCAGACGGAATGCACTCATGTGTTCTAAAAGAGCTTGCAGAAGAATTAGCAGAACCTCTGGCAATGATTTTCACAAAGTCTATAGAGGAAAGCAAACTTCCGGATACTTGGAAAGAGGCTAATGTCACCCCACTTTTCAAAAAAGGCAATAGATCAAAACCAAGTAATTATCGGCCAGTCAGCTTAACAAGTGTACTGTGCAAGGTGATGGAATCAATTATAAGGGATAAAATCATGGAACATACAGAACAAAACAAGCTTCTCTCATCCTGCCAACATGGATCTGTTTCAAAAAGATCATGTGCGACAAATTTGCTGCATACTCTGGAAAAATGGACTACAGCACTGGATACGGGAAGACCTGTAGATGCAGTATACCTAGATTTTGCAAAAGCCTTTGACTCTGTCCCACACCAGAGACTGATAGCCAAAACTGAGTCATATGGTGTTAAAAGCAAGGTCCTGGACTGGATTAGGGATTTCCTCATTGGAAGACAGCAAAGGGTATCGGTGAAGGGAATGTATTCAGATTGGTCGAATGTTACAAGTGGCGTCTCACAAGGAAGTGTACTTGGACCAGTACTGTTTGTGATTTTTATCAACGACCTGCCGGAAATCCTAGAATCATGGTGCACAATGTATGCTGATGACACCAAAGTCTCATCCACAGTCCAGACAGAATCGGAAAGACAGACTATGCAGGTAGACATAGATAAACTGGTCGACTGGGCAGACAAGTGGCAGCTTCGCTTTAATGCAGATAAGTGCAAGGTCATACACATTGGCAGGAATAACCCAAAGCAAGACTATACTATGAGACTTCACTATTCACAGGATAGAGCAAAGCTGGAAACTTCACAACGTGAAAAGGACCTGGGGGTAATGGTGGATAATGAACTCAAATTCAGCAGGCATGTTGTGGCACAAGTGGCTAAGGCAAACAAAGTATTGCGGCTGATTAGAAGACCATACCAATTTTTAGATAAGGAGAGCCTAGTATTGTTATTCACTGTGCTGGTTAGACCTCATCTGGAGTTTAATAATGTAGCATGGTCGCCAAGATTCCAGAAAGACAAAAACCTTATAGAAAGTGTGTTGTGGAGAGCTTCCAAGTTGGTTCCAGGCTTGACTGAATTGGCATACGAAAAGAGATTAGAAAGTCTACATCTTCCTAGCATGCATTACAGGAGAAAAAGAGGAGATATGATAGAAGTCTACAAGTTTACCCATGAAATGTATGATGTCAGTTCGCCTCTTATCAAGGAAGATGATACAAGAAATAGAGGACATATGTACAAATTGAGAAAATGTAGAGAAAACACGGGACTAAGACAGCATTTTTTCTCAAATAGAGTTACAGACATCTGGAATGGGCTGCCAATTCATTTTGTGAATGCTCCATCATTGAACAGTTTTAAAAATAGACTAGATTGTCACTGGAAAGAACACATGTATCACTGTATTTAGATTAATTTAGACAGGGGAGATCACCAACACTCAAAATAGTTCTACAAAAGACTGTGAATAAAAAGATCAGCAAAAGGCCTAAAGGCCTAATAATGCTGAAAAAATATCATATCATATCATATCATATCAATAACTAAATAATTCTACTGGTAGACCAATAACATACTTTTAAGTGCTAGTGAAAAATCTTTTAAAGAAAGATTGTGGGCCATTAATTTTTTTTCCCTCTTTTAAATAGTTCATTTTACAGAATGTCTTGTCTGAGACTAGTGTGCCAAAAGAATTGGAATATCTTCTTATATGAGAAACTTCCTTTTTCAGTCTTTAAATATTTGTTCTAACTAGTTTGGAATTGACAATAAGTGTAATGGTTTCCTTGCATTTATCCTTTTTTCCTCTCTCATCTATGTATGTTTTCCCCAAATATTCCTATATCAGAGATAATTATGTCTTTTGAAATGCTCTGTGGGTTTTACCAGTTTTCCCAGGATTCATCCTTTAACTTTATATAAGGCTCTATGAAGATGAATACAAAATTGATTGTTACCTCTTTCAGACAGATCTGAGTATCACAGGGAATCTGGAGGTGAGCCTCAAATTCCTTCCTCCTCAAAGTCTGTTCCTCACAGTCCATGGAGCCAATGGGCTTTCCAGACGCAGAGACGGACATGTTGCCCAGGCTTTTGTAAAAGTTTCTGTGCCAGGTCTTGGGGCAGTGTTTAAAACACAGGTAGGTGCAATGGAAGGTACAGATGTGGATTGTAATGTATCATGTTTGGACCTCGAAAGCAGCCATGATTGTTAACTTGATTTAATTTATTGGTTGATGTATAAGATTTGTTTACGGAAGATTGGGTAAAAAAACAATAGATAGCTGCTATTTCTGGAATCACTCTTCAATTATAGAAAAGTTGGTTACAATTTGACAGGAGCATTTAGTGTTTACAGGCTCTACTGACATCTGCATATGTAGCATACTTTTTTCTTACTAGTGTGATGCATAAAATGAATCATTATTAACAAAACTACTTAGATTGTGTGATCTGTTCTGTCTTTGTGCCTAGACCATAACAACAGGTTAAGTTTATTTAAATTGTGTGGTCTGGTCTCTTTGTGTACCTAGACCATGGCAACTGATTATGTTGATTTAGATTGTGTGATCTGTTATTTTTTTATTTTTTTCTGAGACTGTGATAGCAGGTTGTATTGAGGCATAAATGTTTAGAAATCATGTGAGCAATGTTAATCATATTATAGTTTTATTGGCGAAGGAAATCTAACACCATGTTAAAAAATTTGGTTTTGATAACTTAGAAAAAATAATTAATCTCTCCTATTATTTCAGGTTATTTGTGATGAGACAGGGAACCCCGAGTGGCAAGAAACTTTTGAATTTGAGTTACCACAAGAGGAGCTTGAGTTCAGGTATGTTCCAATACTGTACAAAAATCTGCATCCATTTCAGGTAGTAACAGGAATCTGCAGGTGTGTTCCAGTAGATCAGGAATCTGCAAATTAAATTGGGTGGAATCCTCTTCATTTAGTGATATTAAATAAAAAAAAAACAAGACACATTTAGTTTAAGAAATATTAAAGCCTTTTTGCTTATAAATAATATTAAGAACTTGTCAATTGATTAAAATTTCTCATATCTTGATATTTCCTCCCATAGATAGACTGTTGTCAGTTAATTAAAACTTCTGTTGATATTTCCTTTTCTAGGTACACTGTCCTGCATGTAGTGGATGACCAGGGTCATCAGGAAAACAACACTCTAGGACAAATCATTATAGATCTAGACACTCTGGACATGGACAATGGCTTTCATGGTCATCTTAAATTGGCTGACCTGGTAAGGTTACACTCTGAGATCTGTCTCCACACATAAGACTTAGATGATGCAGCAGCTCAGCAATCTTGTTGCTCTCTCAGTCCTTGTCTTTCTTACCTTCCCTTGTCAGGGTCACAACAAAATAGGAGTGCTAAATCTTATCTTCGTATTTTTTGTTTTTGTTGTTGTTGTTGCACAGATCACATTATAAAGAGGATGGGGGTAAGAGAAGAAGGAAAAAAAAAAAGGAAAAGGAAAAAAAAGAATTAGTTGAAAAAGAAAATAGAAAATAATGAGACGTAAAAGAGATACCTAAACTAGTAAAGATTTTTTTAAATCGTTATGTGTTTCTTTTTCAAATTTATAAAAATTTAGGACATGCACTTGAACCTGTCGACGTCAGTGTGACATTTAGCATTATCAGTATTCATCACTTCACTCTGGCTTTTAGCCGAGAGACCTAGTGAATCAATCATCATTTGTTTTTGTTTCCATATTCTTTTTTTTTGCAGATCTTACTCACCTTTTGTTCTCTAAAATTTTTTAATTTGGAGCTTTGAATCATTGAGCTCGTTTGCTTTGGTCAGTATTCTTCAGTGCATCTACAGTATAAAGCTGTTTATTTTTTTGATATATCTAAATTGCTATTGCTTTGCTGTATTTAAACTGCATCAATATTTCCCAAAATTCTCAGAGAAACAGTGAGCGGCTGCGGAATAAACACCTCCAGCACAGTGTGGCCCAGGAATTCAGGGAGGCGTTTAGGGCTCACGCTAGCTCAAGACACCCAAGCTTTCTCTTTGACGAGTGCACCAATGGAAAAAGAGTAGGTTTTTGTTCGTATTTGTGCAGGTTTTTTTTTTATTATTATTTCTTTGAGAAAATTATACCATTAAAGTTTTTTGAATCTAGGTGATCAAACAATATTTCATGACTTAGTTTTTCTCTTGATAAAGATTCAGGAAAGAAAACTGAATTTCAATAAATTTTGGATTTCAATTTATGGGCTTAGTATTCAAGGTTGTAGAAGATAAAAAAACACAGAAAATTTAAGGTGAAAAAACCTACTTAGCTGGAGGTCTTGGACACAGCAAACTTTAGTGATTATTACTATGAGGTCATATGGCTTCATTAAACATAAAAAAGTTTGTAAGGTGGACATTTGCCTACTTAACAGGAAAAAAAAATCGTAAAGTAGGTAAGGGAAGATATTTTCCTACCCCTCACACAAATAATCATGTCCTCAAAACAAATTGGGCCTTTGCACTTAATCTTTTTGCAAGTTTTATTTACACAATATAACGAAAATCTTTTAAGCTCTACTTCTACCTGTGTCTTATCTGTATCTTTAGATATTTCTGCTGCCAGGGGATCTCATATCTTCAACTTAGTATATGTGTTTTCTTTTTTGTAGGTTTCTAGACAGATCTGTGGCTTTTCTTAGTTAAAAGATTATTTGATATACTATTAGCTGTACTATGGTCTTGCATTTTATATTATGTTTGGTTTGATCAAAGTGCATGATTTAAGTTTTCCTTTATTTTGATAGAAAATAATCTACAAACAAATTAAGAGAATGCCTAATGGTTAAGAATTTTCTTGTAGATGCTGATGTTAATCTATCAGACTCTACCTTTTATCGATCATCACTTCAACTTCTTGTATGTCTGCTCATGTTATATCTAGCATTATGCATTTTAGTGGTAAATCTATAGTGTGTCTTTGTTTCATAAATTGTCGTTTAAAAATGTATCTGATTTAGAGCTTTGGCTTTAGTAAAGTCAAGGCCTACAACAAGGATAAAAAGGTAATGTGAACAGAGAAAGCAGGTAATATCAGGTTACAACAAAGTCACACGGTATGCTTTTAATTTTACTTGTCTCTCCTAGATTTTTAGCTCCTTTTAGAGTGGTAGCACGACTTGATTGTTTTTTTTTTTTTGCTTGCTGAAATGTCGGTCTTGCAATTGTAGCAAAAATTTGGCGAAAAAACCATAATCCTTTGAAATATTGATTCCAAACACTAGAAGAATATTGACACAAAGATCTATGCCATGGTGTCATTTTTTTTATGATGGCTACATCTTCAATTGTCTATATAAATGGGTTACAGTTTTAGCTTAATTAACATTGTAACTGAGCAAAACAAAGCCCTCAAGCAATATCTTAAAGATTAAAACAAATAATTTTTTATAATAAAATTCACACAACAGCCTTGATACGATAGATCCTAAATCAGAGGAGTCTGACGTTCAATCACAGGATATTTAACTGTAACTTGGTAAATAAAGACAATTTTTAATATAGGTCAAAGTTCAACACGCAAATTATTGGTTGCACCCAATTGCCCTGCATGGCATCTCACTTTGGTGATGGTGATTGATTCACTTATGGCACAATTTGTTAAGGTGATGTGCAGGTTAACACTTGAATTCAATTGGCAACACATTTTTTAAAAGTAGAATAGCCTAGGTTTGAATCTCTTTTTTGAACCTACGAATTAAAAAAAAATGGATACATTTTAGTGAATGCAAATATTTTAATAGGATAAAATTATGAAGCTTAGAACATAAATTTGTGCATAATATAATGTAGGGTGGTAAAAGATAAATTGAAACTATTTCAGACTTAACTGTGAGTTATGCAAGTCTCAAATATTATAACAAAAATTAATTTAAGAACTATGCTTTCTTTAATATATCTGTATGTCTTAGTTCTAAACCATGTACAATCTTTATCAATTGATGTTTACATGATATAAAAAGTCTAAAAAAAACATGAGGGGCTTTTAAATGTAAGTAACTGGATTGCAACCTCCTAGCCAATGGAAATTCCCTTACTTTTATTAGATTTCTAGCAACTATTTTAACTAAAATTTCCTTGATTGCTTTCAGGGAAATTTCTCGTAGAGCATAGCAAAGCTATTAATATTTTATTATCTATTATATAATCTTAGACTAGAAGCTTCGAATTATATTGCTAAAATTGGCCTTGGTTTTAATAAGGATCCTTTGTAAGATAATGGTTAGATTCAGATAAGATAAGGTGGATATAGGATGGTTGAGTTTATCTCTGATAGTAGATCTAGAAAAGTTAGTGTTTTCACTGATCTGTGACTGTTTGTTTGCAGAATTATTATTATTATTATTATTATTCTCTGCAATAAAGTCTGTAAGTTTGTTTTCCTAATCTCTCAACTCAGCTTGTTATAATTATTATTATTATTATTATTATTATTATTATTATTTTTATTATTACTACTACTACTACTACTACTGCTGCCGCTGCTGCTGCTGCTCCTGCAACTACTACTACTGCTACTACTACTACTACTACTACTACTACAATTTTTATTATTATTACTATTATTATTATTATTATTATTATTATTATTATTATTATTATTATTATTATTATTATTATTATTATTATTATTATTATTATTATTATTATTATTATTATTATTACTATTATTATTATTATTATTATTATTACTATTATTATTATTATTATTATTATTATTATTATTATTATTATTATTATTATTATTATTATTATCATTATCATTATTATTATTATTATTATGATTATTATTATTATTATTATTATTATTATTATTATTATTATTATTATTATTATTATTATTATTATTATTATTATTATTATTATTGTTATTATTATTATTATTATTATTTTCTTCAAACAAAATAAACTACCAGAAATTAAATTACTCATCATGACTCATAACTTTCCAATAAAATGAGTGGGGCTTCAATATTGGTCTTTCTAGATAAAATAAAGCAAAGACACAGAGTCATAGGGGGCTGCTTACCCAGGAGTTTTACCCTCTACACTAACAGTGAGTCAAAAAAAAAGGGAACAATATGAGAAAAAATGAGGAAGTAAAGTGAGACAAAAATGTCTTGAAATTTTAGGAAGTAATATTATTCTTGCTAAAGTCTGGAGTATTCATTTTTGAAAGTAATATTCACCAAATGGATGTTCAGTACAAATTCCCATTTCTTTTCCCTGGTCATTTGTTTTTATATCTAGAGAGAAGATTCATTTGATTTTTGGCCATTGCAGAATGTCACAGTAACCTGCAGGAAGGCAGGAGCACAGGGTAAAGTGACAATCCTGGATGGAGTGCCAGTGTTCTAGGCCTGTAGCTGGAGGAACGTTGAACTAGGAACACCAGCCAGAATGAAGAAAAGAATGTAAAATCATGGGAAAAATTTCCCTCAAAGTACCACTTCTTAGATTGGAAGAAAATGATGGGGTGGCACAAAGTGGCCCACTGACATTATATTTTTTACATTGTATTTTATTGAATCTTATTTGAACATAGATACCTCTGCTATCATGATAAAAAAGAAATGTATGTTACTTGTCATTTTTCAAGCTAAGCTTTTTTTATGTCCTCAGAAAAAGTCTTTAATTCTGTCAGCTTTTTAATGTACAATGTATGAAAAGTTGTTACGAAAATTCATAGAACCGTCTTCTTTGATTATCATAAAGTTTTGAGAAATTGATCGGACCAATTTTTTAAACAATTTTTTTTAGAGGAGAGGCATCGAAATCTGACTTTTTCTGTACTCTTAAATCTCTGTATAGTTTAATTTTCTTTACTTTCAACAAGGCATTGCCTATAGAGCTTTGTAAAATAGTAAAACTGATTCATACCTGAAATACTAATGCTTTTTTATATTACCCGTAGGGCCTCTTATATTTGCTTTCTTTTCCCTGAAAAGTGAATGGTTGAATACCAACAACTAACTGAATATTTTTTTCATGTTGTTTACTCTCTTACATTACTGATAGGATTTTAATAGAGAAGTTGGCTTTACTCCATCTACTTTTGTAGACTGCAAGACCTCAGTCTGATATGAGAACCCCCTGAGAAAAGGATACAGTGAGCATGCAATTGATTCAATCTGCTTGATGTTAATTGATTTAGACTGATCATATGGTTCTTGACTTCTGGGTATATTATGTGTGTCATCCTAACATCTTTTGTCATGACATCGGTCCTATTGATTGAAAAAAAAACCCAAAGAAGACCAATAATTTAATATCACTGATTGGGACAGAGTTTTGGATGTTCAGCACTTAAGAAAAGTGCAAAAGCTTGTTTACTTGCTTTCTAATTTGAATATTTTTTTCTGTTATTTTTAGAACATTGGAAAATTCATGATCAAAGACAAATCCTGAGAGCCTTTTTACAAGTCATTCATTACCAAATTTATTTTTGTGTGTTTTGCACCACAATTTCCTCTCACTTTTAGAGAAGGATATTAAAAACTGTACTTATTCATTTTGTTTTAATACCTTGATACGCAAACTGTGCTGTAAACACTTACAAGCTAATTCAAAACAATCAAAATGTATTGAATTGTGCAATAAAGTTTTTTTATTATAAAGCAATTCTTTCTTCACAGTATTTCCTACACAGTTCTGTGCCTGAATTTCAAATTTCAAGACTTTTTTTTTTCAGGCGAGCAGGATATTTTTTTTTATTCACACAGGGCCAACTTGCAACTTTTTGAGAATATAACTGTCCAATATTGATACTAAGCATGAAAATATAAAAAAAGAAAAATGGAGCAATTCATATGTATTGTTTTAAATAGTTGATTATTTTCATTCTGTGATCAATGCATTTAGCAGCATGGGCGAATACAATAAGATTATTGTGGCATCATATTTTAACATGTTTATATGAAGAAAAAAATCTTTACAAACTATTGTATTTTGTTGACTTCACCTAGAAAATAAAGATGTGCCTCTTATTTAATACCTTGGTCGTACTCTTTCACGCTGTGCTGCAGTTCATGGTAGCATATACATGTGACTATAGGGATATATCGACGTTGACATGTCTTTAGCTAGTATTTTCCAAATTGAGGAGAATTTTGTTTCTTTTCACTATTTCACTATCAAAGAATTAAAAAAAAACATGCATGTTTTTGCCTGACATTGTCAATTTTGAAATATATGAATGAGGCAAGCATACAACTATCTTTAACACAAACTGTGACTACTCTTCAAGATATTTAAAGTGATGTTAAACTATGGAGAAGTGATATTTGGAAGTATGTGATATACATAAAAATCAATTGATATCACCTAGCATGGGAATACAGACACTCCAGCAAAATAAAAATAGGCATGAATTATAATACACATATCAGTTATTTATAATTCGTGTATTATTCTCTTATGTATTCTTTTTTGTAATAGATATGTGCACGAAGCTACTTTTTTAATTTAATTTGAAATTTAGAGTGATATAAAATAAAATAAATCTTTATGCCCTCATAGCCAAGCTTTATTTTATTTTGAAATTTAAAGTGATGTAAAATAAACTGAATCTCCATGCATTCATAGTCGACCTTTATGTATATAAATCTAACCAAATGAGATGGGATTCCAGAGCAATTACATTCCATGGATCTAAATCCAAATAGAAAGCAAAAACACCACACTTGAAAGATAACTTGGTAACTGTAAAGGATCCAAAAGGACGCATGTGTGTCTATAAATAGTATAATACAAGGTTTAAAAGGCATTAGGCACACAACTTTATAAGTGTGAGACGGAAAAGAAATAACAAAACTATGACGAAACTTACAAAGTGAAACGTTTAAACGTTGAATTGATAATAGCTTTGTTATTTTTCTTTGTCCCATAATTATAAAGCTGTGTGTCTATTTCCTTTAAACCTTGTATCATTCCATGGATCTAACACTTTGTATTAATAATAAGAAAACATTTAAATCTATTGTACTGAATAAGTGATGTCACTAATTTTTCCTGAATTTTTGATGTATATATAAAAACTGTATGGTTGTGAGAAAAAAAAATTGCGATTTTTTACATTCCAATTAAATTACCCAAAATTTTGTTTGAAGTTGAGTTCTTGTGTATCTTGATGCTTCTGATGCTACACACACACACACATATATATATATCGCTTTAAGTTTCTACCTGTTACGTTTGTCTTTGTTCCTTGGTCGAATTTTACAAAATTATCTCTCTCTCTCTCTCTCTCTCTCTCTCTCTCTCTCTCTCTCTCTCTCTCTCTTCATATGGTTCCTCCGACTTGATACAATTAAAAACTCTAACACCATCTCAATCTGCCCATATGGTTTTACGTCATTTTTAATTGTTCATTCTTCGAAAACCGTAACACCTTTCTTTGTCACTTTCTGCCATTCCTTGTGCTCTTGACGTGTCCTTTAATGTACCGTACCACTGTAATATCATATCTCAAAGAGGTGTGCATGTGCATCTGAGTTTCAAAGTATTTGAATGTATAGCCTACATGTACTTAGAAGTTATGTTGAAAAAAGAGAGAGGGAGGGAGAAAGAGATAGATAGATAGATAGATAGATAGAGAGAGAGAGAGAGAGAGAGAGAGAGAGAGAGAGAGAGAGAGAGACAGACAGACAGACAGACAGACAGACAGACAGACAGAGAGAGAGAGAGAGAGATCGATAGAGCAAGAAAGAGCGAGAGAGAGGGCGACAGAGAGGGAGATAGAGAGAGAGCAAGCGAAAGAGAGCGAGAGCGAGAGAGAGATCGAGAGAGCAAGAAAGAGCGAGCGAGAGGGCGACAGAGAGAGAGAGAGAGCGAGAGAGAGAGAGATCGAGAGAGCAAGAAAGAGCGAGCGAGAGGGCGACAGAGAGAGAGCGAGAGAGAGAGCCCAAGAGCGAGAGAGAACGATCGAGAGAGCAAGAAAGAGCGAGCGAGAGGGCGATCGAGAGGGAGAGAAATCGAGAGCATGAGCAAGGAAGAGCAAGCGAGAGGGCGACAGAGAGAGAGCGAGCGAGCGAGACAGTGAGAGCAAGAAAGAGCCAGCGAGAGTGTGACAGAGAGAGCGGAGCGAGAGAAACAGAGAGAGAGAGCGAGTGCAACAGAGAGAGAGAGAGAGAGCGAGAGAGAGCGAGAGCAACAGAGAGAGAGTAAATTAGAGACCGAGAGAGCTAGAGAGTTAGATAGAACGAGAGAGAGAGCAAGAGAACGGAAGAGAGCGAGAGCGGCACAAAAAGGAGAGAGAGAGAGCGCGAGAGCGAGAGAGCGAGCGAGCATGAGAGTGAGAGCGAGAGAAAAAGAGAGGGAGAGAACGAGAGGGAGTGAATTAGAGATCAAGAGAGCGAGAACGAGAGAGAGGAAATAAGAGATCAAGAGAGCGAGAGCGATAGAGACAGAGTGAACGAGAGAGCAAAAAAGAGAGCGAGAGACAGAGAAAGAGAAAGAGCGAGCAAGAGAGAGAGAGAGTGAGAGCGATAGAGTAAGAGCGAGAGAAAACGAGATGGATAGAGTGAGAGCGAGAGCGACAAAGAGAGAAAGAAAGAGAGAACCAGAAAAAGGGAGAGAGAGCGAGACAGAGAGTAAGAGAAAGAGCGAGCGAGAGAGCGAGAGCAAGAGCGACAGAGAAAGAGTGCGAGAGTGAGAAAGATGAGGAGAACAAGAAAGAGTGAGATAGAGAGAGCGAGAGAGAGAGAAAGATCAGGAGCTAAAGAAAGAGCAAGAGAGAGCTAGAAAGAGCAAGCGAGAGAAAGATCGATAGAGAGAAAGAGCGGGCGAGAGGGAGAGCGACAGAGAAAGCGCTAGGGAGAGAGCGACAGAGAGAGTGACCAATCAAGAGAAAGTGCGAGCGAAAGCGAGAGAGAGAGTGAAACAGAGATCGAGAGAGATAGAGAGAACAAGAGGGAGCGAGCGAGAGAGAGGAGAGAGAATAAGAAAGAGCGAGGGAGACAGAGAAAGAGCGAGAGACAGAAGGAACAAGAAAGAGCGATAGAGAGAGCGCGAGAGCGAACATGAGAGTGAGAGCAACAGAGAGAGAGCGAAAGCGAGCGAAAGAGAGAGAGAGAGAGAGAGAGAGAGAGAGAGAGAGAGCGTGAGAGAGTAAATTAGGGACTGAGAGGGCGAGAGAGATAGAAAGAACGAGAGAGAGAGAGAGAAAACGAAACAGAGCGAGAGCGACAGAAAAAGAGCGAGAGAGAGAGAGAGAGCGAGATTTAGAGACAGAGCAAGCATGAGAGTGAGAGCGACAGAGAGAGAGCGAGAGCGAGAGCAACAGAGAAAGAGAGCGAGGAGAGAGTAAATTAGAGATCAATAGAGCGAGACCGAGAGAGATAGAGTGAACGAGAAAGCAAGAAAGAGCGCGAGAGAGTGCAAGAGAACGAAAGAGAGCGAGAGCGACAGGAAAAGGGCGAGAGAGAGAGAGAGAGAGAGAGAGAGAGAGAGAGAGAGAGAGAGGGAGAGAGAGAGAGACAGAGACAGAGAGAGAGAAAGAGAGAGAGAGAGAGAGAGACAGAGAGAGAGACAGAGACAGAGAGAGAGAGCGAGATAGAGAGTGAGAGCGACAGCGAGAGAAATAGAGAGAGAGAGAGAGCGAGACAGAGAGAGAGAGAGTAAATTAGAGATCAATAGAGCGAGACCGAGAGAGATAGAGTGAACAAGAAAGCAAGAAAGAGCGAGAGAGAGAGAGCAAGAGAACGAAACAGAGCGACAGAGAAATAGCGAGAGAGAGAGAGAGAGAGAGAGAGAGAGAGAGAAAGAGAAAAAGTGATAGAGAGCGAGAGAGAGAGAGAGAACGAGAAAAAGGGAT
>JAWDGP010002103.1:0-12574 GCA_033675545.1 Elysia crispata | reverse complement strand
CTCACTGTCTCTCTCTATCTCTCTCTCTACCTCTCTCTATCCTGTCTATCTCCACCTGTGTCACCTCTCTCCCTGTCTCTGTCCCCCTTCCTTCTCTCTATCCATGTCTATTCTCCACCTGTGTCACCCTCTCTCCATATCTCTCTCTGCCAGCCTCTCTCTATCCCATGTCTCCATCTTCACCTGTGTCACCCTCTCTCCCTATCTCTCTGCCAACCTCTCTCTATAGATGTCCAGCTATTCCTATGTCACCCTCTCTCTTTATCTCTCTCTCTGCCACCCTCTCTATCCATGTCTATCTCCACCTGTGTCACCCTTTCCCTCTCTCCCTATCTCTCTCTGTATGTGCCACCCTTTCCTATCCATGTCTATCTCCACCTGTGTCACCCTCTCTCCCTATATCTCTCTGCAAACCTCTCTCTATCCATGTCTATCTCAACCTGTGTCACCCTTCTCTCCTATCTCTCTCTCTCTGCCAGCCTCTCTCTATACATGTCTATCTCCACCTGTGTCACCATCTCTCCCTATCTCTCTCGCCAATCTCTCTCTATACATGTCTATCTCCACCTGTGTCACCCTCTCTCTCCCTATCACTCTCTGCCAGCCTCTCTCTATACATGTCTATCTCCACCTGTGTCACCCTCTCTCCCTATCTCTCTCTCTGCCAGCCTCTCTCTATATCCATGTCTATCTCCACCTGTGTCACCCTCTCCCTATCTCTCTCTCTCTCTGCCAGCCCTCTCTCTATACATGTCTATCTCCACCTGTGTCACCCTTCTCTCTCCCTATCTCTCTCTGCCAGCCCTCTCTCTATCCATGTATATCTCCACCTGTGTCACCCTCTCCCTATTTCTCTGCCAGCCTCTCTATCCATGCATATCTCCACCTGTGTCACCCTCTCTCCCTATCTCTCTCTGCCAGCCCTCTCTCTATCCATGTCTATCTCCACCTGTGTCACCCTCTCCCTATCTCTCTCTGCCAAATCTCTCTCTCTATACATGTTCTATCTCCACTCTGTGTCACCCTCTCTTCCCTATCTCTCTCTGCTGCCCTTCTCTATCCATGTCTATCTCCACCTGATTAATCCTCTCTCCGTATATCTCTTTGACAACCTCTCTCTATCCATTTCTATCTCCACCTGTGTCACCATCTCTCCCTATCTCTCTCTGCCAACCTCTTTCTATCCACGTCTATCTCCACCTGTGTCAAATCTCTCTCCCTATCTCTCTCTGCCAGCCTCTCTCTATCCATGTCTATCTTCACCTGTGTCACTCCTCTCTCCCTATCTCTCTCTGCCACCCTCTCTCTATCCATGTCTATCTCCACCCGTGTCACCCTCTCTCTTTATCTCTCTCTCTGCCACCCTCTCTCTATCCATGTCTATCTCCACCCGTGTCACCCTCTCTCCCTATCTCTCTCTCTGCCAGCCTCTCTCTATCCATGTCTATGTTTGACTCCACCTGTGTCACCCTCTCTCCCTATCTCTCTCTCTCTGCCAGCCTCTCTCTATCTATGTCTATCTCCACCTGTGTCACCTTCTCTCCCTATCTCTCTCTCTGCCAGCCTCTCTATCCATGTCTATCTCCACCTGTGTCACCCTCTCTCTCCATATCTCTCTGCCAGCCTCTCTCTACTAACTTCCTGATAACCTCTCTCTGTCCATCTCTCCATGCCTCTATCTCCACCTGTGTCACCCTCTCTTCATATCTCTCTCTGCCTACCTCTCTCTATCCATGTCTATCTCCACCTGTGTCACCCTCTCTCCCTATCTCTCTCCGCCAACCTCTCTCTATACATGTCTATCTACCTCCGTGTCACCCTCTCTTCCTATCTCTCTCCGCCAACCTCTCTCTATACATGTCTATCTACATCCGTGTCACTCTCTCTCTCTTTATCGCTCTGCGACCCTTTCTATATATCTTTCTGTGCCAACCCTCTACTCTCCGTCTCTCTTTATCCATGTTTATCTACCCCTGAGTATCCATCTCTCTTTATCTGTCTGCCAACCTCTCTCACTAACTGTGATAACCTCTCTCTCTGTCCATCTCTCTATGCCTCTCTATCTTCCCGTGTGTCACTATCTCTCTCTCTCTTTCTATTTATCTATCTATCTAGCTATCTATTTACCTTCCTCTTTACAAGGAGATGTAACACTCCAGTGCAGACGCTCTTGCCAGGTATAGATAAAAAAAAAGTACAACCTTCGACTCCAATAAATGAATCGAATAACAAACCAGTGCTGATGAAAACATATTGATTGTTGCTACCTAAAACTATCAAAATAATGTAAAAAAAGTTTTTCTTACCAATCTTTTCAAAACAAAAAGAGCTGATTTAATCTTTCGTTTTTTTTTGTTTTTTTTGTTTTTTTGTTTTTTTTTTAATTAACCTCTTTAGCGCCATGTAGAAATGTAAACAAAAACACTGCTGATATGAAACTAAAAAAAAACTGAAGACGAGGAGATAGAAAAGAGGAAAACGAATTGACAAGATATATGCTACGGACACTCATTTAGGAAATCATATGCAGAGAAACAAAAGACAGAGAGAGAGCGATGGAGGGAGAGAGAGAGAGAGAGAGAGAGAGAGAGAGAGAGAGAGAGAGCGATGGACGGAGAGAGAGAGAGGGAGGGAGAGAGAGAGAGAGAGAAAGAGAGAGAGAGGGAGGGAGAGAGAGATTAAACAGAAAACAACAGCGAATAAGAATAACAAATGTTGATATAGTAGTAAAACAAAAACGTGACTGAAAGAGAAAGAAGAGAGAGATAAGGAGATTAAAAATGTATACCTACTTACCTAAGGGATTAATTGTTATATTTTTTGACAATCGCTATACCTACAAACAGAATAACTTTCTCTTTTAACCTACCTAACTACCTACATACTAGGAACTCAGTTATTCTATTCCTACTCACAACTTTAAGGGCTGCCTAGGAGACCAACCTAAGTGCTAACATGTTCTTAGTCCTACCTACCTACCTTGCTAACTTCCTACCTACCTATCTACCTACCTATCTACCTACCTACCCACCCACTACCTACCTACCCACCTACCTAACTACAAACTAGTCTTTAAAAACAGCTGTCTGTTTCGGAAAAGTAGTAGTTTTTAGCTACCCGATTATCTACCTATTGTTCAACTTGTATACCTACCTACCCACCTACCCACCTACCTACCTACCTACCTACCTATCTACCTACCCACCCACTACCTACCTACCTACCTACCTACCTAAAAACTGGGCTGACTAGTCTTTAAAACCAGCTGTCTGTTTCGGAAAAGTAGTAGTTTTAGCTACCCGATTATCTACCTATTGTTCAACTTGTATACCTACCTACCTACCTACCTACCTACCTACCTACAAACTGAGCTGACTAGTCTTTAAAACCAGCTGTCTGTTTTGGACAAGTATCTACCTTTTTTCGAATTTGTATACCTACTTACATACCAACCATCATTATGAGCCAACAAATCTTCATAACTACATGTTTGACAATTTGACATGTTATTGTATTTACTTTTTACCTTGCAACCTACCTGAATGGTTTGCACTCCTACCTAGCTGCTCTCTATCTAGGATTATTAATTTCATATCGTTTTAGAAGTCCATCTCCCCACTTCTCTTTACTAACCAAACCTATGTTTACTCTAACATGTATATTTTAGAAGTCCATCTCCCTACTTCTCTTTACTAACCAAACCTATGTTTACTCTAACATGTAGAGCTGCTCTCTATCTAGGATTATTAATTTCATATCGTTTTAGAAGTCCATCTCCCCACTTCTCTTTACTAACCAAACCTATGTTTACTCTAACATGTATATTTTAGAAGTCCATCTCCCTACTTCTCTTTACTAACCAAACCTATGTTTACTCTAACATGTAGAGCTGCTCTCTATCTAGGATTATTAATTTCATATCGTTTTAGAAGTCAATCTCCCTACTTCTCTTTACTAGCCAAACCTATGTTTACTCTAACATGTATAGCTGCTCTCTATCTGGAATATTTAATTTCATATCGTTTTAGAAGTCCATTACCCTACTTCTCTTTACTAGCCAAGCCTATGTTTACTCTAACATGTATATTGAAAAATCTAGCTCGAATCCTAACCGATATGCTTCAAATTATTCATTGAAAGAAAATCAATACCGTCCCGAACACTTTGTAATTTCTACAGTACAGGAATTTCAAATTATTTCTCATTATTTCACTAACGCATTGTCCACTTATGACTGGCACGTCATATCTGCTTATCAGGACTAAAATCGTGATAGTCTCTGTGTCTAAGAGTCTGTAAATAAATAGCGAAGCATAGAGAGAAATATTTAGTAATAAACTGATATACACAGAGATATAAAAGTAAACTTAATGTATCAAAAATATACGACAAGAGGCAATTAAGAAAAAAGAGCGATAGAGAGACAGAGAGAAAGAGAGAGAGAGAGAGAGAGAGAGAGAGAGAGAGAGAGAGAGAGAGAGAGAGAGAGAGAGAGAGAGAGAGATTGAGAGTGTGGAAGGGAAATAAACAAAAAAAAAGGAAGTAATAGGAATACAGAGGTATAGAGAAAGAATGAGATATAAACTGACAAAGACAAAGGCATAGAAACAAATATATCATAGTTTATAGAACAGACGGAAAGATAGAGAGAGATAGATAGATAGATAGACAGAGAAAGAGAGAGAAAGAGAGAGAGAGAGAGAGAGAGAGAGAGAGAGAGAGATTGAGAGAGTGTGGAAGGGAAATAAACAAAAAAAGGAAGTAATAGGAATACAGAGGTATAGAGAAAGAATGAGATATAAACTGAAAAAGACAGAGGCATAGAAAGAAATGTGTCACAGTTTAAAGAACAATCGGAAAGAGAGAGATAGATAGATAGATAGAGAGAGAGAAAGATAGAGAGAGAGAAAGAGAGAGACAGAGAGAGAGATTGAGAGAGTGTGGAAGGGAAATAAGTAAAAAAAGGAAGTAATAGGGATACAGAGTTATAGAGAAAGAGTGAGATATAAACTGACAAAGACAGAGGCATAGAAAGAAATGTATCATAGTTTATAAAACAGACGGAAAGAGAGAGAGATAGATAGATAAATAGATAGAGAGAGAGAAAGAGATAGACATACAGACAGACAGAGAAAGAGAGAGAGACAGACAGACAGACAGACAGACAGACAGACAGATAGACAGACAGACAGACAGACAGACAGACAGACAGACAGACAGACAGACAGGCAGACAGACAGATAGATTGACAGAGCGGAAAAGAGCGGGCGAATGAGACAGACAGACAGACGGACAGACAAACAGAAAGACAGAGCGCAAAAAAAGAGCGACAGAAGGAGAAACAAAGGGAATAAGCGACAGAAGGAGGGAAAGAGAGAGAGATAGAGAGAGAGTGATGAAGGAATACAGAGTAAGAGGAAGAGATATACAAAAAGAGAAAGTGTGAAAACGGAAAACCAGAAAGAGTAGAAAGAAAAAGTACACGCCATATTCACTTACCAAGCGCATATACTCTTTAAAAACATGTAGAAATCTAATGTGGCCTTACGTTGAAAGGAAAAAAAAAACTGGTGAAATACAAAAATAACGACAATGCTTGTGAAAAAAGTATTAAAAGCGAAAACATAGAAAAGGCGTCTTAATCTAAATTATATTGGATTTTATCATAAGTTGTTTTAAATCAATTTAAAAAAAAAACAATTAAGCAAATCTGATATAACGATCTCTATCATGATTTTATACAAAGATAATAAAATGTTCGATTAAAGCGATTCGTATTAAGTAAAGCAGTTGTAGGCGCTTGGGTGGCGGTGGGCGACGGTTATAGAAATATGAATAGCTTGAGCTCATTGATACTGATTTCATACACCCCTAATCTATTATTAATTTTTTTGAAGTACCTACATGTTGCAAAGAGAAAAAAAGGGCAATTGAGAAATAAAAGGCTGATATTCGAAAAGCATCTAACATAGAATAATGGAGAAAGATGTAACAGATGGGCTACAGTGTAAAGTTTTGCGAGGAAAACTGGCTTTCAAATAGGACGATACCGTAAAGCAAGGAGACTGATAGATAGATGTATAGATAGATAGATAGATAGACACAGAGACTTAAAGAAATAGAGGGAGAGAGAGATAGAGAGAGAGTAAAAAAGAAAGAAACAGAAACATAGAAGAAATAGCGACACACAGTTGCAGAGGAGGCTTGATTAATATACTTTTTTAGATACGAACACAATGATTAAAAACAAAACAATAATATTCACAACTGCGAGAAAAATAACACTGAAAAGAGATTAAAAGAGAAAGATGAGGAGCGAGTGAGAGAGAGAGAGAGAGAGAGAGAGAGAGAGAGAGAGAGAGAGATTGAGAGAGCGTGGATGGGAAATAAACCAGAAAAAGGAAGGAAAAGGGAGACAGAGGTATAATGAAAAAGTGAGATATAAACGGACAAAGACAAAGGCATAAAAAAATGTATCATATTCCATAGAACAAACGGAGAGAGAGGGAGAGAGAGAGAGAGAGAGAGAGAGAGAGAGAGAGAGAGAGAGAGAGAGAGAGAGAGAGAGAGAGAGAGAGAGAGAGAGAGAGAGAGAGAGAGAGAGAGAGAGAGAGAAAGAGAGACAGACAGACAGACACACATACAGGCTGTCAAACAGACAGAAAGAGCGCAAAAAGAGAGATCGAGAGAGACAGACAGACAGACAGAGCGCAAAAAGAGAGAGCGAGAGAGACAGACAGACAGAGCGCAAAAAGAGAGTGCGAGAGAGACAAAAAGACAGACAGAGCGCAAAAAGAATGAGCGAGAGAGACAGACAAACAGACTGGGCGCTCAGAGAGAGAGAGAGAGCGCGAGAGAGAGAGAGAGAGAGAGAGAGAGAGACAGACAGATAGACAGACAGACAGACAGACAGGCTGTCAAACAGACAGACAGAGCGCAAAAAGAGAGAGCGAGAGAGACAGACAGACAGACAGAGCGCAAAAAGAGAGAGCGAGAGAGACAGACAGACAGAGCGCAAAAAGAGAGAGCGAGAGAGACAGACAGACAGACAGAGCGCAAAAAGAATGAGCGAGAGAGACAGACATTCAGACAGAGCGCAAAAAGAGAGAGCGAGACAGACAGACAGACAGACAGACAGACAGGCTGTCAAACAGACAGAGAGAGCGCAAAAAGAGAGATCGAGAGAGAGCGACAGACAAACAGAGCGCAAAAAGAAAGAGCGAGAGAGAGACAGACAGACAGACAGGGCGCAAAAAGAGAGAGCGAGAGAGGCAGACAGGCTGTCAAATAGACAGACAGAGCGCAAAAAAGAGAGAGCGAGAGAGACAGACAGACAGACAGAGCACAAAAAGAAAGAGCGAGAGAGACAGAGAGACAGACAGAGCGCAAAAAGAGAGTGCGAGAGAGACAGACAGACAGACAGAGCACAAAAAGAGAGAGCGAGAGAGACAGACAGACAGACAGAGCGCAAAAAGAATGAGCGAGAGAGACAGACATTCAGACAGAGCGCAAAAAGAGAGAGCGAGACAGACAGACAGACAGACAGGCTGTCAAACAGACAGAGAGAGCGCAAAAAGAGAGAGCGAGAGAGAGAGAGAGACAAACAGAGCGCAAAAAGAAAGAGCGAGAGAGACAGACAGACAGACAGAGCGCAAAAAGAGAGAGTGAGACAGACAGACAGACAGACAGATAGACAGACAGACAGGCTGTCAAACAAACAGACAGAGCTCAGAAAGAGAGGGCGAGAGAGACAGACAGACAGACAGAGCGCAAAAAGAGAGAGCGAGAGAGACAGACAGACGGACAGATAAACATATCGGAAAAAGAGAGAGCGAAAGAAGGAGAAACAGAGCGAAATAGCGACAGAGAGAGAGTGAGACAGACAGACAGACAGACAGATAGAGAGACTGACAGGCTGTCAAACAGACCGAAAGAACGCAAAAAGAATGAGCGAGAGAGACAGACAGACAGACAGAGCGCAAAAAGAGAGGGCGAGAGAGACAGGAAGACAGACAGAGCGCAAAAAGAGAGAGCGAGAGAGACAGACAGACGGACAGATAAACATATCGGAAAAAGAGAGAGCGAAAGAAGGAGAAACAGAGCGAATAAGCGACAGAGAGAGAAAGAGAGAGAGAGAGAGAGAGAGAGAGAGAGAGAGAGATGAATTGGCTGGGCTCATAGACACAGACAGATATGGAAAGAGACGGAGAGACAGAGAGACAGAGAGAGAGAGATAGAGATCAAAATACGAAGAACCAGAAACATATAGAAGAAATAGCGCCACACAGTTACAGAGGGGGCTTGATTAATTATACTTTCTTAGATACGGACACAAATATTAAAAACAAAAAAAATATTCAAAACTTTAAGAAATTTAACACAGAAGAGAGTGAGAGAGTAAAAGAGAAAGACAAAGAGCGAGTGAGAGTGAGAGAGAGATCGATAGAGAGAGAGAGAGAGGTTTAGAGAGCGTGGAAGGGAAATAAACCACAGAAATGAAGGAATAGGAATACAGAGGTACAGAGGAAGAGTGAGATATAAACGAACATAGATAGGGGAATATCTTCCTTTCTAGGGAGATATTTTTTTTTTATTCCTTGAAAGGAGTATTATCCATTTTTTTTTTAATTGAAAAGGGTTCTATCGTTTAAATATCTCACGTTCTCCTTTGTTATTTGTTATGTTTTACAGTAGAGGAGTTTCACATTTTCCCATTATTCCACAAACACACTGTCCACTTGTGACTCGCCTGTGACGTAAATTGTATGAAATTTAAAAATGGACAGAGACATAAAGATCTATACAATATCAAATGTGAGGAAAGTGAGACCAAAACAGAAACAGAGAGAGAGAGAAAAAAAAGAGAGAGAGACACACACACACTCAGAGAGAGACACACACACTCAAAGAGAGAGAGAGACACACACACACACTCAGAGAGAGACACACACTCAGAGAGAGAAGGTTCAGGTTTTACTGAGAACCGCGGAACGTGTTTCATGGATTGGCAATTTTCTCTCTCTCTCTCTCTCTCTCTCTCTCTCTCTCTCTCTCTCTCTCTCTCTCTCTCTTTCTCCTCCAATTTCTTTCTTTGTAAAACTATACAGTTATTTTTTTTTTCTATGTAACTCCCCAAACTTTGTTACACTGCTCCTTTCATATTTTCTATTCGTCTGTTTATCCATCTGTCCATGATTCTGCATATCAATTTCTTTTTTCATTTTTCCACATCATTTTATTTTCATTTTCTTTGTTCATCTTCTTTTTTTATTGTTATTAAGTCCATTATCTTTTTGTCTTATCACTTTCTTCTTTAGAATTTTCCCCTTTCTGTTTGTCTCTCAGTCTTACACTCTTATTGTGTCTATTTACCTCAGCTGAGCTGTCCTCTCCTAACGCGATATAGCATCCTCTTATCTATCATGCTCACTCCATTCTTCTCAGCCGCTTCTTACTTTCCATCTCGCTTTCATTCTCTGTAATTCTACTCCCCTTTCCGTCTTTCTCTCTCCTTTCCCGTATCTCTCTTTCTCTGTCTGTCTTTCACTTTCAGTTTCTTATTTATCTAGTAACTTTTTACATCTACGGTTCCTTTGGTACTGTAAAGAGAAAGTTATCTTTTTTTTTTCTCCCCGTTCCATATCTCTCTGTTTGTTTTCTTTCTCTTTCCAACCTGTTCCTTTCTTATTCCATTTTTTTTCTTTCCCCTTTGTTTAGTTTCCTTTCAGTTCATTTTACTTAATATAATCGATATTTCATATGATTCTTCTTTTTTTTTTCTTCCTCTTTCCAGGTTTGTTACTTCGTTCTCCCCATCTACCCCCACAGGTTATTGTTTTCCTCTTTCTGCACTAAAAATATTGCCTATCCTTCTGTCTATTGTACATCTCTCTGTCTCACACTTTACTCTGGCTCGCCATTTTACCCCAAATTGATATTTTCACGTAACTGAGAGGAAATTTCATATTTCTTAGAAAGCAGGTCATGTTTCGATGAGTCATTCGTTGTTCTGCTGGTCCACGTATAAAAAGCTGGGGATCACACGTCAGAGTAAGGCTGTGACGGTTCCCAATTTTTAAGTAATCACGGTTACGGGAGTCCCGTAGCAGAAGATCCGCGGGGTCCCGGTAATCAGAATAGTAATCATTTCCTGAGAAGTGAGGGGTGGTTACGGGAGGTGACGGGGCTGACGGCAGACTAAGATCAGCTAAGGTCCCGGAATCAAAAAAGTAATCATATCCCGTGAAGTGAAGAGAGGTGACGGGACTGACGGTAGGCTAAGATCAGGTGGGTCCCGGAATCAAAAAAGTAATCATATCCCGTGAAGAGAAGAGAGGTGACGGGACTGACGGCAGACTAAGATCAGGTGGGGTCCCGGAATCAAAAAAGTAATCATATCCCGTGAAGTGAAGAGAGGTGACGGGGCTGACGGCAGACTAAGATCAGCTAAGGTCCCGGAATCAAAAAAGTAATCATATCCCGTGAAGTGAAGAGAGGTGACGGGGCTGACGGCAGACTAAGATCAGGTGGGTCCCGGAATCAAAAAAGTAATCATATCCCGTGAAGTGAAGAGAGGTGACGGGACTGACGGTAGACTAAGATCAGGTGGGTCCCGGAATAAAGAAAGTAATCATATCCCGTGAAGAGAAGAGAGGTGACGGGGCTGACGGTAGACTAAGATCAGGTGGGTCCCGGAATCAAAAAAGTAATCATATCCCGTGAAGAGAAGAGAGGTGACGGGGCTGACGGTAGACTAAGATCAGGTGGGTCCCGGAATCAAAAAAGTAATCATATCCCGTGAAGAGAAGAGAGGTGACGGGGCTGACGGTAGACTAAGATCAGGTGGGTCCCGGAATCAAAAAAGTAATCATATCCCGTGAAGAGAAGAGAGGTGACGGGGCTGACGGTAGACTAAGATCAGGTGGGTCCCGGAATCAAAAAAGTAATCATATCCCGTGAAGAGAAGAGAGGTGACGGGGCTGACGGTAGACTAAGATCAGGTGGGTCCCGGAATAGCAGCGCTAAAAAACAAATCCAGTATGACAAATTGTGACACTAGATAACGAGTAAGAGAGAGGGGAACCAAATATAAGCGGCTCACTTGTCGCCCCGCTCATTCCCCACCCCCACACACCCCTCAACACACATAAACGCAAATTTTACCAGGCACTGATTGCCACTCCTTTTATTCACCCCACCCCATTTCCTGCCCCATTCTGTTGTTACGAACCTTGCTTTCTCTTGCCTAATGCCCTGTTTAGACAAGCTCAAAAGGCCTTGATTACATCGACGGGACGACGGTTCTCAGTCTCGTTGATTTCCACTAACGTCTTTGTGAGGAGTACTGAGGATTATGTTTACTCCCACGGATCTCACTAGAGTATCCGTAATCCCGTTTCTTCAGGAAGATCCGTGGTTACTGATTACTTTTACGGGACCCGTATTGTGCACTAGATCTAGATCTAACCTTTTATTAGTATTATTACTCATTTCTTGTTATAACAAATGCCTATGTTTTTCCAGTATTTTTAGACTTTATATTATAATTATATTATCCTATCACTATTGTTATACATGATTTCAGGGTTAATCCAGATATATCCTAATTTGTTTCCTCCAACGGCTCGATCTGGAATACTAAAGGAATTATACGAGAGTAACATACTTAGTAGCTAGATTTATTTTTGCTCCCAAACTTGATGTAAAAAAAAAAGCATTAAGAAGGGAAGCAACCATCTTTGAACCAGGTCCTTAAAGTTGAGTTTAGTTTCCTCCCATAGAGCTATCTTTGCTAAACTACACTAATCTGCTTTAAAACAAAAAAAAGTATTTTTCCAATCTTTAAAACACTCTTTGATTATAATATAATGGCCACGTTCACTGAGTCATACCAGCTGGCGGGTCGAAATATTCTAGTTAATATTTAGTTTGAAACTGTCTAGATCTCTACCTTGTCTCAAAAGTCTATGCTGGATCCGGATAGATCCAGATATATCCTGGTCTAATCTATGAGAGTAAATGTAGATCCATATATGTTTAAATTTGTTTTCTTCCACAGATTTTTCTTGAAAAAAACAAAACTGTTCATATGCGAGGCAGCATTGTTGGTAGATAATTATTAATTGATTTTCCCCTCAGAGGTTAAAATTAGGAAAACGCATTTCGAAGTGAAGCAACCCTCACAGTATCAGGAGAGAGAGAGAGAGAGAGAGAGAGAGAGAGAGAGAGAGAGAGAGAGAGAGAGAGAGAGAGAGAGAGAGTGAGAAAG
This sequence comes from Elysia crispata, assembly GCA_033675545.1. Lineage (NCBI taxonomy): Eukaryota > Metazoa > Mollusca > Gastropoda > Plakobranchidae > Elysia > Elysia crispata. Next base: position 306 of record JAWDGP010002103.1, on the reverse strand, counting down.
AGAGAGAGAGAGAGAGAGAGAGAGAGAGAGAGAGAGAGAGAGAGAGAGAGAGAGAGAGAGAGAGAGAGAGAGAGAGAGAGAGAGAGAGAGAGAGAGAGAGAGAGAGAGAGAGAGAGAGAGAGAGAGAGAGAGAGAGAGAGAGAGAGAGAGAGAGAGAGAGAGAGAGAGAGAGAGAGAGAGAGAGAGAGAGAGAGAGAGAGAGAGAGAGAGAGAGAGAGAGAGAGAGAGAGAGAGAGAGAGAGAGAGAGAGAGAGAGAGAGAGAGACAGAAAGAGAGAGAGAGACAGAGAGAGAGAGAGAGAGAGAG
>JAWDGP010002101.1:430000-435000 GCA_033675545.1 Elysia crispata | reverse complement strand
CAAACGGATTTTTTTTTTCTTTTTATATTTTTTTTCCTTTTGTTTTTGTTTTGCTTTGGGTTTTTTTTTTTTGGTCGAATGTTCCACCCAAGCGAGTCGTCAGCAAGACTAGTAGACGACGTTTAACAGATATGTAGATTAGATTATTGCTTTTGTGACAGTCCTGTTCCAAGAATTGAAGAACAAGACTTTAGAGTCGCCCTCAACCCGTCGAAAATAACCTACTGCTTGGTTTGTTTTTTTTTTTCCTTTTTGGTTTTTTTTTTTAGATGGATGGAAATTTGATTTTGGCTCTTGGAGTCATGCCATACGTCCGATATGGCGTACGATCGCCTAACTATTATTATAGGTGTGGCGTAGAGTATCTTAGATAATGTGTACTTGATGAAACTTTTAGACAATAAAATGCGATAATTAAGTGTTATGAAAGGCGCATGCCAGCTGACTTTGAAAAAATTATATTTAACATAAGTTTTTAAAGAATTAGATTATGATACTTTTTTCTATTCTGTCTTATTTACCTGAATTATTTACCACTGTCTTTCATTTAGCAGTTTAAGCCCAATGGTTTTAATTTGTTGATGCATACAACAGTTTGTTTTTCTTTTTCTTTCTTTTTTTCCCTTTTGGTGTTCTTCAGTTCACACATTAGTGCTCGGTTTATTCATTTTAAAAAATTGTCTGTCCTTTTTGTTCATTTGTATTTTTCCTCTTTTCTTGCATGCACCTATTTTTATCATTATTCTCTTCATTCCCTGCACCCCATTCATTTCCCTGCCCAAAATAACTCTGAACGCGCTGCTCGTATACAAAAAAAATATAAAATAAAATAATAATAATAATAATAATAATAATAATAATAATAATAATAATAATAATAATAATAATAATAATAATATTTTTTAAATTGGCATTAATCTTTTAAAATATGATGGGGGAACTTTTTTTATCAACTTTGATTATCCTCACCGCCGACCAACAAATAACACATCAGCACACAAAGGCACCCTTCCTCACCACAACCAACACCATCATCACCAACAGCAGCAGCATCTTCCCTCACCTCAAGCAGGTGGGGGCAGCAACGCCACTCTTCCATCTATCGTTGGCGATCGTGCACCAGGTACCCCGAACAGCACCGGTAGTGGCGGAGGCATAACCGCCAAGGATGGGAGCACGGCAGCCAACTCGGAGAGCAGCCCAGCGCCGCCCCTGTCTCCTGGTGAGGACGGGCCTGGCCAGGGCAGTGTATTCACGGTGCTCACCCCTGTACCCTCGGGCCCTACCGCTCATGTCGGTGGCAGGTCAGGCGGAGCGCAGGGAACCTACACACCCTTGCCCTCTATTGGTCAATTTTCAAGTAAGCTTGCTGTATACAGAGCTTTGATTGGTCGAATTGAAATAATCTGCAACTCACGTTTCAGAAACATTAAATATGCCATCCTATACTCCCTAACAAGTAGGATCCAAGCAACTACACAGGCGGTGCATTTTTTTTTTTTTTTTTTTTTTTGGCACCAGGTGGTTTATCTTTTCTCGGGGCATATTAAAGCTTAACTTCTTCACCACCCGCACAGACCGAAAAAAAGTGATCCAAGATGTAATAATATTATCAAATGAATACACACAGTTAGACAAAAGCGAGTAATTTAAAAAGGCGTTGATTAAAAGCTCGTAAAAATTTAACAAAAATCAAAGCTTCTCTTCGTTATAAACGAGGAGGATTTTGTCTGTCTCCTCTTTATTCTATTTAAATAAAGATTTTAAGAAAATGTCATTAAAAAAAAATTCAGTAATATTTATACAATTTTGTTATTAGCAACATTGCCATCTTTTTGTGTCAGTTCTGCTTATATACATTCAAGTCAAAAGAATTTAAATAAAGTGAATGAACACTGTACATTATTATTTATTGTTCACACCGTCCGTTCTTTTTGCATGAGCCTTATCGGAAGTTACTTTTTGGGCAATTCTGCACATGTATATGAGTTGATAAAAGAGAGATTAAACGATCCAAAAGATAAGCATGGTATATGGTTAAAAAAAAATTATTCATAAGCACATTGCTCCTCACGGACGGTTATCCAACAGATTCTTTATACCAATCATGAAACCACTTACTTCATGCACAGACATGTAAGTTTCAAAATACCACTTCTACATAAACTTTCATAGACTTCTTAGTAAATAAAACAATTGACGGATTTCTCTCTATAATTTATACAATTTTATGATGTGCCTTTGTCACTTATTTATTTAAGTTCTTTATAATTTTGCATGATAAATTTTTATCCTCTTTTTTGTTCACCTCAAACTTATGCCAATTTTTATCTCCCATTCGTATTTTTTTCCCAGAATGTACCCCTTTCCTTGTTCCCGATACGAATCTAACTGCATTTCGATTTGCTGTCTTGTGAAATTAACGCTAAATTAATGATAAGCGGGTGATGCATAGGGATTTTGTTTTGTGCAGAAAGAATAAATGAACAAATAAATGCCTCCATAAATAGTCGTGTTGTTAATTTAACATGATGGGTCATAACATGGAGTTGTCTTATTTTCTTAATAAGTGGCAATCATATTAATATTAGTTCATAACTCTTAACCAAAAAGAAACACCGTTAGGAAACAAGAAAAGGAAGCATGTTTCTTTTTAATCATATCAAATGTTACGTCACAGCTCGAACTACAAAACATGACGTATTTCAAATGCGTGTTATATTATGGTTGTCTTCCCAGCTCCTCCTATATCTTATGGCGGCAACCCCTCAGCATATGACCAGAGTTCCGTCAACACCTCAGTCCCATTAGCCGTTCTGCCTCAGGTGTACAACTCTCAAGTTTCTGGTAAGTGCAATATTTGAAGATGGTCTTGAACCTAGATGATTACCGAGTCTTTTCAGGAAAGATTAGGAACACAAGTTGATCTGCCTTAATATCGTCTGTTCTTGGCTTGGCAAGCTCATCCTAGTCGTATGAATGCGTGGGATCTTCATTTTTTATTCTTTTAAAATGAAGAAGAAGAAAAAAAGAGATAATCATGTTTTATCGACACAGTTAATTTTTTTCGAGGAAGTCAGTCCCAAATAATCTTTATAGAATGCGGTTTAATGATTCCTACGCATCAAAAGAAAAAAAAAACAAAACAAAACAAAACAACAGCAAACATGCAAAAAAAACAACAACAACAAAAAAAGACAATTAATTTACATGCGCAGAATATTTTATTAATGTGTATTATCCACTCTGTAACTACTTGATTTTAATCTGATGGCACATTGAGCTTTCTTAATTTTTTTTTTACAGCATTGTATTATTCTCGTTTTCATCCAGCTTTGCTTTGCTTAATGTTCCTCCTTTGACTGCTGTGCAGTTTTTGATTCATGCTTGTTGTTTGCGCTATGTTCATATATTATTTTTCCACATTGAACCCGACTTTAATATGTTTATGAATCTCTTCAAAAACATTAAAAAGAAAGAATTTTTTTTATTCAAAAATGGCACCCGATAACCCAGGACTCTGCTGCCTAATCGCTTTTTCACTTACTGATTTTGCCTTTTTATCTTTATTTACTGTATTTATTTTTTTACTCAGTAATAAATTTAAGATAAAATGAACACGTGGAGGTGATCGAGAGTGGTGAAGAAAAAAAGAGGAGAAAGAGTATTATTGTTCAAGGTATTACAACACGCTATTTTTGCAATGCAGGAAAATTTAAATCATTAACTCATTATGAAAGTCAAAGAAAGTAGTAAGAAGCTTGACATAATTTTAGTAGCTTATGTTTATTCCAATTGAGAGAATTTTCGACCTTTTTGCTATTCCCGCCTGCAAGGTTTTTGAAAACATTATCCTTTTTTTTTTAGAAGTAGAGTAAAAGAAATACATGTGTCCGTGTTAATGTCTATAAATATTTAATTTAACTTTTAAAGAATACTTTATTGTTAATAAAGTATCATCCCTTAGAAAGTGATTAAAGCCCAGACCTGTTCCGATGCTCAGCTAGTTTTAAGAAAATCATTAGAAAAAAAACTGATTACAAAACCTATAATGTTTGCTGACGAATTTTCTCTGTGAAGTCACTAGCGGCTTTTAAATTATCAGTTCCTCTTTACCGTTTGAAACCAGCTCTGGCTCTCTTTGAACATATCCCATACTTCGCGGCCTTGATTAAAAACTGTTGCAGTCTAGTATTTGTATTTTTTAATTTTGAGTTTAACGAACATGTTACAGCTTAGTCTCAACGGAGGCTCGAATCATATCAATTCATCAGTGTATGTGAGTGTGTTAGAGAGAGAGAGAGAGAGAGAGAGAGGGGGGGGAGAGAGAGAGAGAGGGGGGGAGAGAGAGAGAGAGAGAGAGAGAGAGAGAGAGAGAGAGAGAGAGAGAGAGAGAGATAAAAGGTAGACAGACAAACAGACAGACACACAGAGAGAATTGGAAGGGAGGTAGAGACAAACATAAGAACAAACATGTTATAGCAACACAAGAATTGATGTTTAGATTGAAAAAGGCGAAGTAAGCTCGACTGAGGCTCTCGTCATCTCCACCCGCTACTCTTCTTTGTCCTAAAAGCTATCGGCCTTTTTATCTCTAGGGCAATTTTCTTTGCCTTTTCCCATATTCACAGTAAATAATAATTACTAACATGGCTTTCTTAGAGAACTTTTTTGTTCATCAAATTCTTTAAAAAAATAAGGATTGAAATCGATATGAACATGGATATCAGACATCATCACAGATATTTTTTTTCCTTGGGAAAAATATTAGTGTACAAGTTAAACTTTTCTTTATTAAGTATTCAGGGCCTTTGTGAGAAAAGAATTTTAGCGAAAGTTTATCAGTGAAGGGCAGTTCCACGTACTGTTAGGAGTATGAAAGAAAAACAAAAACAACAAGTCATTATACTTTTGTACACGACATAAAAAATACCTACAGTAAATTGATGCAAATTCTTGATCAATATTATTTTCTTTTGCCGACATTGCAGAGAATTACT